>CM067568.1:59413819-59429386 GCA_034336665.1 Luscinia megarhynchos
CCAGTTGTTGCTCATCCTGATGATAGCAAGAGCAAATTCCAGGTAAAAAATGGAATTTTTTCCAGTTGTAATCGCAGTAATTACAGCAGTTCTTTATGCTAGCAGCCATTATTGGGAATCTTCTCCTAAGGCACATTCAGAAATATGGCTCTGATTTTTGTAATTTTTGTAATCCTCTGGCTCATGTGTGTGTTTATGTAAAGCCATGTCCTGTGTGGGGCTTTGTCTTGCTTGGGAAAAGGCACCTGGAGAGTTTGATTTGATTCTGATTGGGTTCTTTGCCTTTGATCCCAGCTGAAGACAGTAGAAACTCTCTTGGGCAATACAGCTAAAGTGGGAGAAGTGATTGTGCTTGGGATGATCACTCAGCTCAAGGAGGTGAGTTCCTTTTTATTCTGGAGTCTCTGATCACTGCTCATTCAGTGTTATAATGCAATAAAAATGAGAAAAATATCTCACACTTGACGCTTTCTTTGTCTTCCCACTATAAAATTTTTATGTCAGCAACCAGAAGCAGTTAGGATTTTTTGGCATGTCCTTTCTTGAGAGGCTGGAGCTTCCAGTGACTGAGTTTGGACTTGCCAATGTCCTGGACTGTGATTTTGGGAGGGGAGCACCAGCAATCCCAACTGCAGCAGCTCCCAGGGAAGTTCTGAGATACATTTATTATAAACTACATTATTTTCAGTTCTTGCCAGCTTAAAACATTAAACCCAGCCCAATTATTTCTAAATGCTGACTGATAGATGATTCTGATTGAAGCATTTGTGTGTTTGGTGTATTTTGCTTTATTAATGAATCCTGTTTTTTAGGGGAAGTTTTTCCTAGAAGACCCCACAGGAGTGGTCCAGCTAGACCTTAGTAAAGCAATATCCTTTTGCTGTGATGGAAGAGCTGCAGAAATTTCCTGTAGACTTGCAGGATTTAAAATTGAACAGTAAATCAATGCTAACCATTAAAAATTATATATTGTGAGTTGCAGCTCTGCCTTTCTGCTTTATTTCCAATTCCTTGGCTGCTGCAGCTCCTGCCTTTCTCTTGGACATGGAAGCAGAGCCTGTTCCAGTTCCTGGGCTCTCCCTGCACTTACCTGCTCAGGTACCAGGGAATTTCTAGGCTCTTCAGGCAGCCTGGGAACTTTCAGTGCTGTCCAAATCTACTACACCAGCTGGAAAGCAAATTTTGGTTAAAAAACCTGCTTTAAATCTAAGAACAATACATTCCTTAACCTTCCTGCACCAGTTCCACAGTGGGCTGTACACTGAATCCTGCTTTGTCCTGGCAGAAGGTAAAGCAGACTGGGTTTATTTTTCAGCTTGTAATAAATTATTCTGTTAAAGCTGTGGCTGCCAGATGTGGCTGAGATGAGAAGTCTCATTTTTGGTGACCATCAGTGAGTCTGTGACTGAGATTTTTGGCCTTCAGCTTTTGCTGTGACCTCGTGGACTCTGGAGGCAGAGAGGAGGAATTTGAGGGTGTTGGGGGATGTGAGAGTCTGGAGTAGCTTTGGGGATTGGCCCCAGCATGCTTGGAGAAGTTATGACTGGATTAGGAAGACAGCCTAGAATAACCAAAGGAATGATTTAACAATCTGAAAATGCTGCTTTGTGCTGGCAAAGCTTTGGTCCTTTAATGAGGCTTCTCATTAGGATGATGTAAGAGCTTGCAGTTTTAGAGCCTTGTTTTAGGGAAAAAAAAAAAAGGCTATTTCTGTGTGTGGAATGTTCCTCTGTGCAAGATACATGATCTCAGTCTGTTTGCTAGTGTGTTTTATGTTTGTAAGAAGTTGGGAGCAGAAATGAGAGTGGGGGGTAAATAAATATCAGCCTGTTCTCAACAGTGGGATTTGAGACAAGGAGCAGTTGCATGGGGACCTGTCCAGCAAAATGATTCCAGTTCCCCTGCATTGCTCCTTGTTGGTTTGAGGGGGTGTTCATGTGCTGTGCAGCAAATCCATGCACAGGAGTGGCTGAGGTTTAAACAAGTTGGTTTTGCTCAGCCCTTTTTCCATGTGGATCATTCCGTGCTCTGGTTCTGTGGAGCTGCCACAAGAGAGGGATTGATGGAGGCTGGGACAGGCAGTGCAGCACAGCTGCCAACTCTGACTAATGTCTAGGACATGGTGCTGTTAGAAGAACTGAAGGGTTATTTTGCTGTTCCAAAACCTCCTAGGCTGGTATGAAGATGAAGTTTTTCATGTGAACGCTTTTGGATTTCCGCCCACTGAGCCTTCTGCTACCACGAGGTACAAAAGTGACTTTTGGCAGCCTCACTCCATGTTTTCCTATGGGTTCCTAAGTAAGATCATTGTTATTTCATAATTTCTCTGACATTCAAGTATGTTATTCTTCCTCCTCCCCAAATGCTTTAAAATAAATGTAATTTTAAGGAAGCAATTCTGGGACTTCAGGCACTAAAACCTGTAGTGTTGGCAGAAAATTTTTTCCAAAGGCCTTTGGGTTCTGCATATTAATGGAAATTGGGATGTAAGCCCTTCTCAATTGCAAAGCCAGGTAACATGGGAATAATAAATCCCTTCTTGCTGAGAGAATGGATCCCTGGGATAGTGGAAGGTGTCCCAGCCCATGGCAGAGGAATGGGATGAGCTTTAATATCCTTCCAACCCAAACCATTCTGGGATTCTAACTGGAGCATTTTAATGGTGCAGAGCCTTCTATGGGAATATCAACTTCTTTGGGGGGCCTTCCTCAACTTCAGTAAAGGCTTCTGCAAAGCTGAAGCAGCTGGAGGAAGAGAATGAAGATGCCATGTTTGTGTTTGTGTCTGATGTGTGGCTGGACCAAGCAGAAGTGCTGGAAAAGCTTCACATGATGTTTTCGGGTAGGTGAGAATTGCTTTCACTCTAAACTTTGCCTTTAGAATCTGTTTCCCTAAATTCTTTGTACAAAGGGTGTTTTGATCAGTGGCCATTTTCTGGCCTGTGATAAGAATGTTTCCCTTGCTCCTGGAAGTTCTCCCTGGGTTTATTTTGAAGATCAGAATTTATTTTTATTTTAAACTCCTTAGTTCAGAGAAATGAACATTGCTCCTCACTGCCAGAGGGCAGGGATAGGTGGGATATTGGGAAGGAATTCCTGGCTGGGAGGGTGGGGAGGGGCTGGGATGGAATTCCCAGAGCAGCTGTGGCTGCCCCTGGATCCCTGAAGTGTCCAAGGCCAGGCAGGACAGGGTTTGGAGCAGCCTGGGGCAGTAGAAGGTGTTCCTGGTCATGGCAGGGAGTTGGAATGGGATGGGATTTAAGGTTCTTCCCAACCCAACTCATTCCAGGATTCTGGGATCAGTAATGTGGACAGCACTGGGGAAAACAAGCATTTATGAATTGCTCCTTTGTATTGCAGCACTTTTGGAACAGCTTGTCCCTCCTGCCTCAGGCAGAATGGAAGTGTGAGAGAGAGACTGGTTTAAAAACAAAACAGAATTCAGGGTGGGAAAGTGCTCCTCACCAAAAGGGAACTGGACACAAATTAGCAGAGTCCTGCAGAAGTTACAAAACCAGTTCAGGATCTGGATCAGAGCTGACAAATCTTTGGGCAAACTGGGCGGCGGGTGCAGCTCTGACAGATCTGAACAATTTCTGGGAACTCTATAACTAATGTCAGACCACAGTGAGCTTTTCCACCTAGTCCTGTTTTATTTAAACAATTTCTCACACTTCCATTCTGCCCTGAGCAGGAGAACTAGCTGTGGAAACATTCATAAATGCTGTTCCCAGTGCTGTCATGCAGGTTGGAAGTGCGGCCCTCCCTTTCCCTGCCATGTTTCCAGGAGAATTTTCTCCTCCGTCGAGATCGAGGCAACCACAACTTCCTCTGCCCATCCTTCCCACCCTCCCCGGCCGGGGTTGTTTGTGTCACTGTCCTGCCTCTGGCGGTGAGGGCAATGTTCATTTTCTGCAGACTGGGGTTTGAAATAAAGTAAAGTGCGGTCTTCAAGCAAGAAATTTCCAAAAAGTATTCCCATCACAGGCAGAAACCGCTGATCAAAACACCCTTTGCTACAAAATTTGAGGGAAGCAATTCACAAAGGCAAGTTGAAATTAACATTCTCACTACCCGGCTGTCGTGTTAACATAGCAACCACACATCGAACGCAAGCTTACAAACATCTTCGTTCTCTTCGCTCCAGCTGCTTCGGCTTTGCACGAGGAAGGCCCAAGTTGATATTCCCGGGCTCTGCACCATTAAAATGCTCCAGTTAAGTCAGAATGATTTGGGTTGGAAAAATCAGACATATCGAGGATATTCTCGGCAGAAAGAGATTTATTATTCCCGCTGACCTGGCCCAATTTCGAACTGACACTGGCTCTTAACCAGCTACGAACGAACAACAATCCCAGGTGCTTTCCTTAAAGTACATTTTATTACAGAATATTTTATGCTGTCGAGCTGTGTTGCCAGACGTAAACGTAGTGAACCTTAACGCTTTTGCCGTGTTGTGAAGACTCGATGAGCGGAAGTAAGCGTTCGCATGAAAATACCGGCTGGGAGGTTTTGGGTAACACAAGCAGCCTTCGGTTAACTCTAACGGCACCGTAATCACAGACGACCAGTCGACGTAACTGCACTGCCTGACTCCATCAATCCTCTTCAATGACGGCTTCCTGTGGAAGTAGCGAATGATCCACGTAAGGGCTGACAGCGTGCGTGGTTGCTGCGGTACCCTCAAACGACAGGTAATGCGGGGAGACTGAATCTTTGGCTGGACAGTCTATGCAGCCATTGTCTCAAATCCCCGCGTTGATGACTGTTTGCCCCGCTCATTTCTGCTTTCAACCTAACGTAAAACACGCTGGCAAACGAACTGAATCGTGAGCATTCACGCAATAACGGCGCACCACCGCTCTGGCTGGCTCTGTCATCTGTGAAGCCTCGTGGGCCAACTTCCGGCACAAGCGGCATTTTCGGGTGGTAAATCATTCCTTTGGTTGACCTGACTGATATTACTAATCCGGTAACTTTCTCCGAGCATTAAGCCTGGCGGTTCACGTCTAACGCCTGCTGCTCCGTCCCGCGAAGATAAAGCTGACCAGGTTGTTTCCGCGATGATCGCCAATGAGACTTCTTCATCGGCCACGTCTGGCAACTTTAACGAAATATTTATTACAAGCTGGTAAACTTGATCTCTGCCGGGACAAAGCAGAATATTGCGGCTGCTGAAGACAGGCAGAGGTTAAAGATATTGAATTTAAAACGGGTTTTAACAGGCCCAGCAACTGTTAATGGGTGGACGACTGGGCTGGGCAAATACTGGTACTGACGACCCGAAGGCTGGAACAGTCTGCTCCACAATCCCGGAAGGCAGAACTGCGGCGGCCCGAAGGTGAATAAACGAGAGAAAGTGAGGCTACGGCTTCTGGCTATTTTTAATGGTTGGCGATTGATTTACTGTTGTTTTTAATCCTGCGGGGTCGGGGAAATTTCTGCGGCTCTTCCCCATCACGGCGAAAATTGCTTTACTGAGGTCTGGCTGAACCGCTCCTGTGGTCGGCTAAAACTTCCTAAGGATTCATTAATAAAGCAAAGTGTCTTCAATCGAAATCGTCGCTCGGTCGGCATTTAGAAATGAGCGGGCACAGATTTAATGGGCAAAATATTGATTTATAATAAAACCTGGGCTGCGTTGAGACGCTGTGCCCTCCCAGAGGTCAGGTTGATGGCAAGTCAAATCCCGGTCTTGAAACTCCAGCCTCTCGAAAGATGCTGAAATCGCTGCTTCTGGTTGCTTGTTTATAGAGAGTGGTGTCGAAGTGTGGATATTTTCTCATTTTGTGCGTTATAACGCTGAATGAGCGATGATCGAAGACTCAAATAAAGAACTCTGCTTGAGCTGGTGATCACAACACAATCACTTCTCCCCGCTGTATTGTTGCCAAGGTTTCTGCTTTAATCTTCGGCTGGGATCGAACGGAAAAACTCCGAATAACAACATGACTTTTATGCAAGAGGCCGAAATCCGGAGGCAAATTGTAATGTTTAACTGGCGCAATGATAGTTACAACTGGAAAATTCCGTTTTTGCGATTTATACCCTTTATCGTCGGGATGACGGCAACTGGTGATCGCGGTCTCTGCGAAAGTGATTCGCTTAAACTAAATGAGGGCATGATCAAGCCGGTTACTGCGAAGCGCCGCAAACGCTCGAGAAAGTTCTTGCTCATTTCGTCAACGACTTTAATAATTCGTTGACGAAATTTGCTTCGAACAGATGATCAATAACACCCGGATAAAACTGAAGCGCAAAGGGGTCGTAATCTGTGGGCTTTAACTGAAAGTCGTCTGTGCCGAAGCTGAAGACAGCGGGTATTGGTTTTGGGAGAAAATGGGACTCTGTGGTTTTACTGCGGAATGACTAACTGGATGGTAGCTCCGTCTGCCCGGTACAACAGTCCCCAAACTTCGACTGAGCGGAGTCGATCGGGCAGGCTGCGCTGATGGCACACAATCTGATTTTAAAGGGATATTACGCATAAATATCATTTCTTGATCTGAAAAGATCTGGAGTGCAAAACTGCCATGTTGGGTATTCCATGAGGGGACATCCTGTGTTCTGCATTTCTGCGGCCATTCCCTCACTCAACTCACGGGCCTGGTATCCTTCCGCAAGACAATCCATTTTAAAAACGGTTGTAGCGGCTTTTGGCGGTTGAACAAAGCATTGTTCATCCGGTTTCATACCGGCTTTGCTCTAATTTTCTTTTTACCGTCTGGAATTTCGCAGAAACTTCCCGGGGCTTTCGAGAGACAGAAAATGCGGGCGACGAACCTCGAAATTTATTAAAATGAATTTAAACCGGCAATGTGAAAGGAAAAGCAACTTCGAATCGCTTATTACTGTCTTTTTTATTCGTTGAGTGGCAAGAGTGTATTTGTACTTTTCTTCACTCGAGCTTCAGTGAACGAACAGAGAAGGGTAAAACGACATCTATGAAGCTCAGAGCTTTGTTCTTAAGAACGAAGTGCTGTAACAAAATGAGGAGACTTACGGCAGGGCTCTTTAACTGCAATTATGAGCAAAGCGTGGTCAGGCTCAATAATGACGACACTGCTCTGAAATAAGAGCAGTTACGCTTAACTTTGAATGTGCCTTTCAAAACCATCTGTATTCCACATGAGGGTGAATTGAAGCAAACTTAAAATATGTTGGATAAAACTGACATTTGTTTAGTTACTATCATGTCATTTCTCTTTCTGACACATATTCTGTTTTCTATTCTATTTTCTTCGTTAAACTATTTAGACTGTCCACAACGATACTATGAAACTTTTCCCTTCGGAATTTTGAAGAATCTCTATACGCTGAATTTCTCTTCACTTTGAGGAAAAAAAGACACTTTTAAGTACAAAAACGCCAAAGAAAAGTCACGCTCGAACCATCTGCATCATAATGATTCAATGGCATTTAAAGTTAAATAATTTTCTCCGTCCTGAGCGTGAGGATGACGAAATCTGTGACGTAGCGGCTCATCTCTTTGCCATCACATGGTACGAAGAAACTGCATCCATCGGGATCGCAGAAGCTGCCGAGAAAACAAATATCAAACAAAAGGAACAAAAGCGACACAACTTTTCGGCTGAAACACAGGGCAGGCAAAGCGTGGACGAAATATTCGGCAGGCTGTTCACAATGCAGAACATCGCTTCGAAACGTAACAAAGGGCTTACACTTACCAGGCTGAGCAGAGCGATGCAGGCTGGCGTCATTTCCCGGGAGGAAAATGACGGCAGCTTCCCAGTTCCGGCTTATTTAACGTATGGCTTTAGATAAGAGACTTGACTTACCATTCTGGCTGCTCACCGAGGGGCTGCTTGTCATGTTGAATGACTTTACGAGCAGTTGTTCGGCAGTTGCTGATACGCCATAAAATGACCAGTCTCCTGATGTTTTCTGGCATGTTACGTAGATGGCTTTTAATAACGGAACATTCCCCGGGAAATAAACGAGAACAGAAGGACAATCAACGAAAAGCTGCAAAATGTAATGCAAATGTGTTAGAGGCTGAGCTTTCACGACTAAGTTATTTGGTTCCAGGCTGATTATCGCACGGGAATGCTGTAAATTCAACTTTAATTCTGAAGACGAGCACGTGTTGTTTCGTAGTTTAAGCGATAATTTAACTGAAACCCTTCAGTATTCCATTAAAACATATGATTATAAAAATATTACAAAAGTATAAATGTTCCCTGTTGAAGAACCATTCTGGTCGTAATAAACATTCCCTCCGTACAATATTTAAAGGCCACGGTTTCGAACGAATGCCCAGTTGCCAGTAACTTTGTCGCTGAAAATGTTACGCGGAAAGTCGATATTGCGCTGCTGTCTTCGTGGAACAGGCAATAATGAGCATTACCAACTTTCGGTCGTTTAACCGAAATAAAGGCGAAAATCATTTGTCTCCATCGGCCCTTCAATGACACCTCGGTGCCTCTGCTTGCCGGTAACTAACAATCTGGCGTTTACTTACGAGGAGCTGTTTTCAACTGCATCAGCTGTTTTCATTCTTTCGCTGATGGACTGGAAACTCGGTGGTGCATCCCCTAATCCCAGAGGAAAGAAAGCACAAAGCGGTAATATAATGGTTAAAACTGTGTGATTTTTGGCAGTGGCGAAGTATTAGTACTGCGTAATATACGGTGGTTTAAATCATTTGGACCGAAGATAATGGAAAGCGTGAACCTGAGTTCAAAATCGTAATTTGGAGAACTGGAACGGTGGTGCGTACTGGCTTTGAGTTTGCCGTCGAACTGATAGTACCAAACGGTATTTCCCGTGAGAAGAATTCCGGCTCTCATCAACTTCGAAGTTTAATTACTGCGATGAAAGGAGTGGTGAAAGCGTGATACTGCTTGCCTGATGCCGTGCGGCGGGGCTGCTTCGCCACTTTTGGAAGACTGGGATCGGCGTAGTCTTCGCTTCTTCGAACTAAACGACTCCGTCCTTCACCCTGCTTACTGACTCTATTTTAAGAATCCAGAGATGGTTTGAGGTTGGAAAGGCAAATCCATCCATTCATCCCCTGCTGCGTAATGTCAACCTGACATATTTCCGGACCGAGAACGTACAGCACTTTCGGGCACCTGAGCAATTTTCTGTCCTCGTCATGTCTGATTCCTGTCGCTGGCCTGAAGCTATACTCGGGTGTGCCCCGGCTCTCGGCAGCGGGCTGCCGGCTCGACGGCATGTCACATCTACTCGTTTTTGGTTATGGGCTTACGAAGCTGAGGATGATGCTTGAATTCTTTGCCTGCGTCTTCCAACCCCAACCCCGAGGATCTGCTCCGGTTATCGGCACCTCTGAGAACTGGAGTTATTTTAATAACACAGATCTAAATCGATTCTTCTGCGTCTCTAATCAATCACCTGTTGTTTGTGGCTGGCGGTTCGATCAAACAAAACCTCTTCGGCTCGACCAGGCTGGTGTCGGGAGTTCTGGACTTTCCTTTCAACAATCGGGGCGCTGTCAGCGTCCCATCCATGACGAAAGAAGATTTGGTTATTAACGCGGGAAAGAAAGGAAAATGGAAGTGGATGGAACCAAGTCTCTTATAAATCGCCTTCCGCTGCTGGCGAATCGATGACGACGTCAATACGTCTATTATTTGGAATACACCGTTTTGGAAATGCCATTCTGCCTGTAACGACAGACTGCCGAGTCGTCAGAAAGAAGATCCCCGGAAATAAAGGGTCGAAGACAACGTAAAAACCAAACCAGTACCGGCACCTTCGGGGGCTGATTGACACCGCGGTGACGGATGGATGGCGAACAACGAAACTGGTGGAAGGAAACGACACCCTCGATGACGGTGCCGGGCGTCGACTTTCGGGCAGGTCAGGTCGGAAGATCCGGAGTCGAACGAGGTCGGAGTCCGGAACGAGGTCGAGCTCGGCTCGGGCCCCAGCATACTGCGGGCGCAGGACGACTTACCCAACCGGGGCTGCCGGGCTGGTACCCGCGGCACCGCTTTCGAATCCGTAACGACGATGGCGCCGCCGGGCCATTCACAACCCGGCACGGCTTACAACAGCGCGGCGGCCTCACAACCCGGCACCCGATCCCCTCAACTCGACCGCGATCCCTTTCACAACCCGGCGCGGCTACAAAACGACTCACAGCGGGCGTCACTGCACAACCCGGTACAGCCTACGGCGACCCCCTACACGGCAAACTGTCCCTAGGCTGGGCAGCCGGTGCTATTATTGGTATCTGAGCCTGGTGTTTGAAATAAGGACTGGGGCTGAAGGTTGTGCCGGGCTGAAGCCGAAGAAGAACTGGTGAGGAAAGGGCTTTCGGCGAAAGCTTGAAGACGCTTTCGCTTTCGAAATGGGCACGAAGAAAAGGAAGGAAGAACAACCACAAAGTTGTCAGAGACGCTGGGCATCGGGAAGAGAACGTGATTTCGTCATCCCTGGCACCAGCCGAGATGATGACCCATCCGTCGGAACGATTTAAACACCGTCGATAATCTAAATATCATATCGATATCTGGTCTATTGATCTGGTTCATCATCGAATGTTCGGTCAGTAATCGTCATATCCCCTTGTCCCGAATTAAGCTGGCAACCTGAAACGTAGTTTTCAGCGGGGACAACCGCATTTCAGAGATGATGGTGGCTTTACTGCTCGGATGGAAGTACCGATTATTCGATCGAACACTCATCTCTCAATGCAACTTGTTCCACCGAACTCATAGCGCAACCTTTGGTGATCCAGATTTTGAGATTTAAGGCGAACGAAAAATCGTATTTTCGATAATACATTCTCAACTGCGCAATTGCAATCGCTCACTCGCGGGAATATTCATGAACTGCTCTTCGAACGGGGCTTTGCCGTCTGATGCGGGTCAACTCGATATGATTCATTTCTAGGCGGGCGATAACGACTGATGCGAATTATAAGCCAAATTGTTGCTAAAGATCGCCTTCCTTCTGAAACCTGATCTTCTGCATGATGCTATGCGTAACCTGGAGGATGCCCTTGTCAGGCATGGACATATGCAAAGTAACCGAGATATTAAACTTTACTACGGCGTCATAACGGTTCGGGGCTCTCTGGTCGAGAGATATCAAAGTGTTCGAAAATTGAGCTGCGGCTATCTGACTTCCGCTGAGGCCGTCGCAAAGGAATACGAAGCCAATGCCAGATCAACATACCGACGCTTCAATGGCTTTTGCTGGACATCTGGCGGCTGGAGAAGGCGAAATGGCCATCGGCTCATGGAGTTTTATTGCGCTGATAAACGGCTGTATCGACGACCTGAAGATCTATAGATGGAGTTTCGTTCTGCTCCCCTCGGGCTTTACCTCTTTCCATCTTTGACTTTCACCATTTGTTCACCGTCACAATGCGTACGTGACCTCATTTAAGTTCAGGACGAGTCGCTGATGCCGCGGGCTGTTCCGGAGGAGGGACTTTGGATTTCGAGAAGGTTCCTCCCCAGAAGATACGGCACTGCCCAGGCTTTCCCCGAATATTGGGCATTCGAAGACGCCAGGCACCGAGGTGAAGTGTGAACGATGCGTGCCGGGGCCGGTTGGACTGGGCAATTCGAGATTCTGATAGATTATTACCGGTTTATCCGTAATCTTCCTCTAAATACTGACGGAGAGTAACATGTCTGCTGTGCAAGGAAAATCTTTACATTTCTGGTGCTTATAGACGCGGTATGTTCCTCCCATTTCACCGAGCTGTACCTGTTTACCCATTTGATTCCCAATTCGGCGGGACACGAGTTCGGCTGAACTGGCTTCATTGAGCAGAGTAAAACTGGAACTGTCAACTTCGTTAATTAATATCGTACTCTTTCATGGCCAGCGTTTCTTGTCTCGACAGGGTCACCGAAGATCCACGGGATCGTGGAGTGTTTGGGTTGGAAGGAAGTTAATATGCGTCGTGAACGAGGACGCTCGAAGCCGGTCGGCGACATACCTTCTCTGGAACCTGATAAGGGCTTGCTCCCCATCCCATGAAATTCCATCTAACCCTCTGGCAGTTCAACCATTCTGCTGATCCATCTTATGCTGCCCGAAACGCTGAAACCCCGACCTTTCGGGATCAGCGGCTCACCCTTTCGGTGCTTCACTGTCCTCTTCGACATCACTCGCGATGCTGCGCATCGGCGGCACTGGAACCCTTCCCCGTCGCTCCCCATCCGACGCGCGCAATGCCGCCCACGCTGAACCTCGCTTCCGTCGCCCCAGGGCTTTTGTTTGGTACCGGGCGGAGAGCTGGCGGACGGCCCTGAACAACCGGCTCTCTCCTCCTCCTCTTCATCTTCATCTCACTCCCCTGACGACGAACCGTCTATGCGCCGGCGCAGCACTGCCGTTGAAGAATACGATATTAATGGAAGCGGCGAAACGAACGAAATCACCATACCCTCGGCCTCGTGGTGCGGCAGGCATGACTGCGACGGCCGCGCGCCGTTCAATGGCGGCGAACGGCGAAGATTGGTGGCACTGAGGATGATGAGATGGCGTGAGGACGGCGCTGGTACTGAAGGACGTGCTGAAGGCGCCGCTAAACCGGTACCCCTGACTTGGTTTGCGCTGAACAACTTTTGAAGACGACTGAAGGATTGGCAACTGAAGACGAACTGAGGACTTGAGGATTTGGCGCTGAAGGGACGAGAGATAACGCTGAAGGTTTGAACGGCGAGAACACCGCTGAGGACGGCGGGGATGGCGCTGAGGGACCGGCGGGCGCCGCTCACCGGCTCGGCGCCTCTCTGCCCGACGCCTCCGTCATGAGCCCGATATTGAACGAGCTGAACCTTCCCCCTCGCCGCTTTAAACTGCAACGCGTCAACGCTTTCCGGGAATCGTAATTCATGTTCGTCGCTGTAATCCCCGTTTTTATTGGTGAATATTAACTTTACAGTGTTTGCCTCCCGTAGCACTGTCTCGAAGCTGGCTTGAATTGAACACAAACTTTACCATTACGGTATGTTTTAGCAAAGGGCTGTGTCTGATGTCAATAAATTCGCAAACTCTGTTACCTCGAAGCACTGAAGTTGACGGTAAAACCCACTTTCTTTTTTTTTTCTGTAAAGAGCATGGCACAACTCTGTAATTCGCAAAGGAGCTAAATGGGCAAATGCGTGCGTCACGTCGCTTTAGTTTATATTGTCTGTGCATAAAGTAACTGATGATTCGTTGTTCGAGGTGGCACTATTTCTATGAAACCGACTGTATTCTATCTGTATTTTTCGTAGTTTCAAGGTAACAAAATGTTCGATGTCCTTCAACGAAAAGTGAAACTCACGGACTGATATATTATTCTGTATAAACTAAACAATTTCAAATCGTGTTGTTAAAGTGTTTTAACAATACGAATAACAATGCTGATTTGAATTCAATGAACTCAGCTCGGGACTCTGGCTAAAAATGGTGTTGCATTCAAAACGAACAATGTATATGGTTTAGCGAATAAATTTTGCGGTTGATTAACAGTTGTTTATGTGTTGTCTGTTGAAAATATTCTGAAAATTCGTTGGCTCTTTCGCTTTATTACGCTGCGTATCATTTTCGTGGTGCGTTCCTGCTTATTTTATTTATGGCGGCGGTGTGTTTCAGAATGCTGCTGAACGGTCTTTGACCTCGACATATCGGGTAAATAATTGCTGCCGTTAGCTTTAGCAACACCAGCGAAATTGACTTCCGGAAGCTATCAACCGCCGAAACACTACCCTTTCCGGCTTACGACAAAGGGAACTCAATAAACGTGATTTGAAGACGTCAATATCGGCACAATTGTCACTAATTACATTTCGATTTTTGTGTTATTTCTTCATTCATTGACCGGTTGTTGTTGACTCTGGCGGGCACAATTCGCTTTCGGTGCCAGGCAACAATTAACAGCCGGTACTGCATTTTTAACTCTATTGTTCTGTTAAAGTGCTAATATTTTTTTCCACCCAAGCTTTTGTGTTGAGCATCTTGATATTTCGAAGTTAACAAAGCCAGTTTCCGATATATTCTGTTTTTCCATTCTTAATTTTTCCATATATGAAGCGGAAGCTTCCTGGTAAAATGTCTAAAATAATTTTTGATTCAGGAATTCAAATCTTCGTTGATATTCATCTTTCGCCGTCTTAGTTGGTCGGTCATACTTTAAGTGTATGGTGTTTGATAATTGTTTATGATCGAGAACGTGGCGCGGGGGTGTTCCGCAACTTCTGTTCAGCAAGATCGTTGTAAGAAATGGCGCGGCGACGAACGATTTGTATGATATATTTTAGATTCGGCCGGTTTATATGCGATGACTGGATCATATTTGAGCTATGAAGCGAGGTGTTTTATAGGTTCATGTTCTGGAACGAAGCTGGTTTTAATCGATCTGCGAAAAGAGCTAAAATAACGGGAGTTTAATATTAAACGCTGAAGGACAGATAAACGAAATCAACTTTCGAAACACGATCGCTAACGAATGGTGTTGAGGGATGTCGAATACTTCGACCAACTTGCAGATTGGAACTGTTTATTTTGGCGGACACATGCATTAACGATGTTGGTTTTGATTAAACACTGACTGGACTTCTTGTTTCGGTTGCGATTAATTGATTGTTATTTTGGTATTAATTCCGCGCGTGCAACTCTATAACTTTCCTCCGCTGCGCTTCCTTTATTTCCTTCTTTCCCCATTTTGATCTCTCCTCTCTCTCTCGCCTTGTTTCTGCTGTCCCGGTCGCGGCGGTTGTTCTAACCGGGATCGAGAGATCTGAGTCGACAGGCTTTTCGGGGTTAACCGAGTTCTTATCTGATGACTTCCGATATGACTGGTGGGGCCCCGGCGAAGAACATCGGCACAATGCTGGTCGGATTTCAAATGATATTTCGGCTCTGCTAAGCTTCTGGCAATGATTCGCACTCGAAAATCAAGATGCTGAAACACGAATCACTGAGCTTTTCTGGAGCCAACTTCGCAGACTCCTATTTATGTTAATTAATATTCTCGCAGCACAGGCTAAAACTGAATAAATACTGTTTGGATTGATTTGTTGAAGACTGAAAGGGGTATATCGACTTTTCGATTGCAGACAATACGCGGTTATACCTCAATAATCGAGCCGGCATCAATGAAGATATTGGGGACTGATGATGAAAGAATACGTAATGAGGATATTCGCCAACACTATTACTGACGCTTATCTGGTGAATTTATAATCACCAGACCAGAAGATTTGGGAGGCTTTGACACTACAAAATTTCTATATTCATCTTGAGATGATTTTTAAAATGTTGCCAAACCGCGGTCATCGTGGACGTTGATAACCTACTGAGCATTATTGTTTTTTCGCGTGATTTGGAGAACAGGAACCGAATGGAAAAAATCTTGAAATTGGTCGGCCTCCACCCGTGAATAAGCTCACTGCTGAATTATTGCAAACGGGTAACTACGTCAAATATGGTTGTCGTTGACCGGAAAAGTGTTAAAGTGAAGGTTGAAACTGATTTTTGGACTGACTTCATCGGAGGACACTGGCACGACTTTATTGACGGTTTCTATTAATGAACTTAATGATGAAATAAACCCGCTTTAACGTGAAAAAGA
>CM067568.1:59429486-59479486 GCA_034336665.1 Luscinia megarhynchos
ACAAGGGGAAATCTGTTTATTTTGTGAAGCTTTTAATTACTTGAAGAAGCTGAGAGTTACCCTATTTTCTCTGTCTTGTGAGCCAGCTGTGATCAGATAAAAAGCTGGTTTTGTACCAGGCCTGCAGGTTTGTTTGGGAGGAGAAGTTTGATTTTATCTAAAATGGAACCTGCTAATGAGGGAGCCAAGGTCTCTCCCTGGGATACTCTCCTGGCTCTGCTCTCTGAATTCAGAACATCAGACCTAGTTTTTAGGATCAGTTTATACAAAAGAGATTTGTTGAATTTTTTTTTCCTGCAGTAGTCGATTTGTGTTTGTCCCTGGTCCTGAAGATCCTGGGCCTGGTTCTATTTTACCAAGGTCAGTTTGCTTCTCTTCCTCAAATCTTGGAATTTGGAGTGAAATTGGAGTTAAAGATGGTAAGAGTCTTTGTTGATACCTCTGGTATTTATTTTAGACCCCCCCTGGCTGAAAATATCACTCAGGAATTCAGAGAGCTGGTGCCATTTTCAGTTTTCACCACAAATCCCTGCAGGTAACCATGTGACTGCTATTTTTTAAAATGATTTTTTAAACAAAATTATGTGCAAGTATCATTTTCAAAGCATACAGATTTTTGGGGGAAATTTGCCTTAAAATTTTCAAATGAATAGAATTCTTCACTTGCATGGATTGTAACTAGTATTTAATACATTAAGACATAAAAAATCAGTGAAGAAAGGAAGTAGTGCTAAAAAAATTGATACTGAATATAAAAATCCTGCTCAAAAGCATCATGTTTATTCTGAATCAGAAGGGGAAGTATTATTTTTATTCAATTGTCTGTATTAAAGGGAGATCAACTTTATAATACGTCATTTTTAGGTTAACCTTAATTAATTTCACTGCTGTTTTCCACTCAGGATTCAATACTGCACCCAAGAAATTATCATTTTTCGGGAGGATTTGATCAACAAGATGTGCAGGAACTGTGTTCGCTTCCCAAGCAGCAACATGGACATTCCCAACCATGTGAGTGAGTGAATTCACCCCTTTGTGCCAGGGTTTGGGATTTTATTGATCAGCAGGGCTGCATTTTGGGGGCTCTGAGCCTCATGACTCATTGCATGAGAGGAGTTGTAAGAAGGATTTATACCTTGAATATTCTCACTTTTTTTATATTTTGACAGCAAATAACTCAAACCATGATACTTCAAGGTGGGATGATTCTGTCACACTGTGTCACAGAACTTCAGAGCACCAACCATCAGTGTCCTGCCAAGAAACACTGATTCCTAAATTTTAATGCAAATTATCCTTTTTTAAAGATTTGATCAGTTACCCAGTGCCATTTGCAGTAAAGCAGCAGGCCACTTCCTCAAAAATTCATTTTTTTTGTCTTCTCACTTGGAATTGAAATTCTGCTTCTCACACATCAGTGTGCTCTGGGTTGTGGTTCCACTTAATGAACCACAGCAGGAGCTGGTGGGATTTACTGATTTAATTGGATGAGAATGATCCAGATAGTCCTGGCTCAGTGATGGATGGAGTCTGGGTTTATTTATTTTACAGGAGTTTTTTTGTTTGCTTGCCTCAGAAAGTTGTTTTAGCTCAGTCTCTGTGAGCTAAAGTGGACATTGAGGTTTTCTGGGCACATTTGCATTCTTGACACTTCCCTGTCCTCATCAGGGCTTTCCAGGAAGGAATTATGAAGGAAATGTAGAATTGCAGCACTTTCTGCAGGTTGTTTTTTTTGCATACTCCATTTTTCCTCTGCCTTTTTTGCCCATTTTAATTCAGCCATCAGTGTGGAAAAAAAGAGAGGGAAATTAAGAAATTAAGTCACTAAGAAAGGAAAATCATCTGGGAATCAAATAATTCTTTCAGTCCAGGTAAAAGACTTTTTAAGTGTGAGTCTTGTGGTTAACTGGAAAGCAATAAGAAAAACAAAAACTAAAAAATGAGACTTGTGGTAATGTTGGTACTTTCTGGGCTGGAGGAACAGGTAAGTAGATTCTCCTGATAGATGAAATAATTTTGACATCTTCAAATAGTGGCTGATGTGCTTTGGAAAGGCCTTTGTGTGTTAATTCAAGAAAGGAAAGAGCAGCTCAGTGCTGGAGGAGAGTCACTGCTTTACTCTGGAATTCATTAATAATCAGAACAAGATAAAAAACCCCAAACATTTCCAGGTTCCAAAAGCTTCTTTATTAATTGTTCTGAGCTTGCATCAAATGTTTCAAACTAAGTTGTTTGTGGGTTTTTTAGTTTTTTGGTGGTTTTTTTTTTCACTTTGTAAGGACCATTTCATCCCAGAGGGGATAAAATCCCCCCAAACTTTCCCAAAGTTTTTTGTCTTTTACAGGTGTGTTTCAACAACACATCAGCTTTTTCATTAGTGTAACAATGTATTAATATTAAAAACCCAACACTAATTAATCCTTATCAAATACAAAATAAACTACCCAAGTTTCAACAAATAATTTCGAAAAACCTTTACAAACATTACTTCAAATATTTTAAACCAAATGTTTGTGGGGATTTTTTTTGCAGTTTGTAAGGACTATTTTATCCCAGGGCTTAAATACTCCAAATGTTTCAAACTAAGTTTTTGTGTTTTTTTTTCTTTTTGCAATTTTTAAAGAGCATTTTATCACAGGTGGAATAAATGATCTAAATGTTTCAAATCAAGTGTTTGTGGGGTTTTTCTTTTGCAATTTGTAAAGACCATTTTTTCACAGGTGGGATAAATGCTCTAAATGTTTCAAACCAAGTGTTTGTGGGCTTTTTTTTTTCTTTTTGCAGTTTGTAAAGACCATTTTATCCCGGGGGTTAAATACTCCAAATGTTTGAAACCAAAGTTTGTTGGTTTTTTGGGTTTTTTTTCAATTTGTAAGGACCATTTTATCCCAGGTGGGATAAATACTCCAAATGTTTCAAATCCAGTGTTTGTGGGGTTTTATTTTGCAGTTTGTGAAGACCATTTTATCACAGGGGGATAAATGCTTCAAATGTTTCAAACCAAGTTGTTTGCTTTTTTTTTCAATTTCTGCAGTTTGTAAAGACCATTTTATAGCAGGGGATAAGTGCTTGAAATGTTTCAAACCAAATGTTTGTGGTTTTTTGGTTTTTTTTGCATTTTGTAAAGACCATTTTATCACAGGTAGGGATAAATGTTTCAAATGTTTCAAACTAATTGTTTGTGGGTTTTTTTTTCTTTTTGCAGTTTGTAAAGACCATTTTATTCCAGGAGATAAATACTCCAAATGTTTCAAACCAAATGTTTGTGGGGTTTTTTTTGCAGTTTGTGAAGACCATTTTATTCCAGGGGATAAATATTTCAAATGTTTCAAAACCAAGTATTTGTGGGTTTTTGGGTTTTTTCTGCAGCTAGTGAAGACCATTTTATTGCAGGTGGGATTAATACTCCAAATGTTTGTGGTGGGTTTTTTTTTTTGCCATTTGTAAAGACCATTTTATCACATGTGGGATAAATGCTTCAAATGTTTCAAACCAAATGTTTGTGGTTTTTTTTTCTTTTTTGCAGTTTGTGAAGATAATTTTATCCCAAGGGTTAAATACTCCAAATATTTCAAACTAAGTGTTTGTGAGCTTGTTTTGGTTTTTTTGCAGTTTGTGAAGACCATTTTATCCCAGGGAATTAATACTCCAAATATTTCAAACCAAGTTGTGTGTGGGGCTTTTTCCTTTCTTTTTGCAGTTTGTAAAGACCATTTTATTGCAGGGGAGGATTAATATTCCAAATGTTTCAAACCAAGTGTTTGTAAGGATTTTTTTTAAAGTTTGTAAAGACCATTTTATTCCTAAGGGATAAAGATTTCAAAATGTTTCAAACTAAATGTTTGTGGGTTTGTTTGGGTTTTTTTTTTTGTAATTTGTAAAGACCATTTTATCCTAAGGGATAAAGATTTCAAATGTTTCAAACTAAGTGTTTGTGGGGGGTTTTTTGCAATTTGTAGAGACTATTTTATAGCAGGGGCTAAGTGCTTCAAATGTTTCAAATCAAATGTTTGTGGTTTTTTGTTTTTGTTTTTTTTTGCAGTTTGTAAAGACCATTTTATCTCAGGGCTTAAATACTCAAACCAAGTGTTTGTGGGTTTTTTTTTTTCTTTTTGCAGTTTGTAAAGACCATTTTATCACAGGTGAGATAAATACTCCATATGTCTCAAAACCAAGTATGTGTGGTTTTTTGGGGTTTTTTTGCAGTTTGTGAAGACCATTGTATCTCAGGGGATACGTATATCATGTTTCAAACCAAATCTTTGGTTTTTTGGGGTTTTTTTTGCAGTTTGTGAAGACCAGTATATCTCAGGGGTTAAGTATATCATGTTTCAAACCAAATCTTTGGTTTTTTGTTTTTTTGCAGTTTGTGAAGACCAGTATATCTCAGGGGATAAGTGTATCATATGTTTCAAACCAAATCTTTGTGGTTTTTTGGTGTTTTTTGCAGTTTGTGAAGACCATTATATCTCAGGGGAATAAGTGTATCATATGTTTCAAACCAAATCTTTCTGGTTTTTTTGGTTTTTTGTTCTTTTGCAGTTTGTGAAGACCCTTTTGTCGCAGGGCCACCTGACCCCGCTGCCCCTGTACGTCAGCCCCGTGTTCTGGGCCTGGGATTATTCCCTGAGGGTTTATCCCCTGCCAGACCTGCTGGTCACTGCTGACAAACACGACCCCTTCAGTGTCACCAACACTGACTGCCTCTGCATCAACCCTGTAAGAGCCCTGGGCACTCCACCTCACCTGTGCCCAATCCCTTTGTTTTGTTCTGCCTTTACTCAGCATTGAAGCACCAGAGATGCATTTTTGTG
Source organism: Luscinia megarhynchos (assembly GCA_034336665.1). Classification (NCBI taxonomy): domain Eukaryota; kingdom Metazoa; phylum Chordata; class Aves; order Passeriformes; family Muscicapidae; genus Luscinia; species Luscinia megarhynchos. Next base: position 59,434,301 of record CM067568.1, read on the forward strand.
TTTGGACTCCATTGTTTATTAATTCTTATCTATAAAGGTAGAGTCTGTAAGTCAGAGGCTTCTCTGAATATTTCAGAGAGAAATCAGAGAGCAAAGACTGAATGAAAACCTTTAGATATAATAAAATATATTAAGTTGCTCATACATGAAGTAGAGGTGTAAGCTGAAATTTTAGATAAGTAAGTAAGTTTAAATAAGTAAAAACATGTTTTAAGTACTTTGAGAAGTAAAGGTCTAAAAGTCTTGAATACCAATGTAAAAGAACAAATTCTAATAGAAGTTAAAAAAGATAATACTAGTGTTAAAAGCAAGGTTCTATGTAAGCTCCAAGAACATAAATACCAATGTAAAAGAACACATTCTAATAAAAGTTAAAAAACAGAATCCTAGTGTTAAACACAAGGTTCTATGTAAGCTCCAAGAACATAAATACCAATGTAAAAGAACACATTCTAATAAAAGTTAAAAAACATAATCCTAGGTGTTAAACACAAGGTTCTATGTAAGCTCCAAGAACATAAATACCAATGTAAAAGAACAAATTCTAACAAAAGTTAAAAAAGATAATCCTAGTGTTAAACACAAGGTTCCATGTAAGCTCCAAGAACAGTTTTAAACATAATAAAACTATAATAAAAATATTGCTTACATTTTTTAAATAGAACAAAATAGACCTTATATGTAATTTATATGTGAACTGGCATGCTAAATAACTAAAATTCTAGTAAGTTAAAAAAATGGTTCAAGTTTGTGTTTTTAGCTTATTAAGTAATTTGTATATAAGAAACACTCTCTCACCCTCTTTTCTCCTCTCCACCATCACCAAAAAAAAAAAAAAAAAAAAAAAGGGCAAAAAAGTTACAGCAACATCAGCCCTCCCAGGGCCTCAACAAAAACAATTTCTAATTAAAACTTTACTCCTATTTAAAACTTTATACCAAAAACTTCTAACATAAACTTTAACACTTATAACTCTTTACCTTTTAAAACTAATGTACCTTTACAATAAAGAACTTTATAGCAAATAATAGCTGCTCAACTCTTAAAAAAAAGAAACCCAAGACTATTATACAGTGAGTTTTACAGCACTTCTAGCTAAAAGCAAGGAAAATAGAGATGCATCTTGCTTGTTACAAGGTTTTTTAAGCCTAACTATCAAATTAAAAGCTAACATTTATATTATTTATACTTTTGACCCAATGACCAAACACCTGTGAAAAAATCAGTGAGGGATGTTTTTTATCCAATTAAAAAAGAACTACCTAAAACTATGAAGGAGGAACAAGAAGGAAGAAGAGCTAATGCCCAAGAACTTCCATCTTGTCCTATAATTATTATTTATTCTAAAACTTCAAATTTCAAACTTTTTACTATGTAGTATTACACACTTTTATTCAAACTACACACCAGTGATTTTTAACTGCATCACTCAAATTTGGAACCCTTCTCCAAGGCCTCAGGTAAAATGCAGTTTAAAATTTGAGGGTCAGTCCCAGAAAGCACAGAAAGTACAGAAAGTTCAAAACTCCCAGGCTTCAGGGTTCCAACACTTCCTCACTCCTGCACTGCAGTTCCTCACACAAATTTTTTTTTTCCTTTTCCATCACAGGGTTCATTTCCCAGAAGTGGATTTTCCTTCAAGGTGTACTATCCCTCCAACAAGACAGTTGAAGACAGGTAAATAGATTTTTTTTTAATGTGCTGAGTTTATTATCAGGATACAAATCACAGAAAGTTGGTAATATTTGAATGTTCCAGCAGCTTAGGCAGTGTAACAAATCCAAATGCCCAGAACCTAAGCAATAAATTTAGAAATTACAAATATCAATGATGGGAAGCACAATCCCAAAGTAGGGATGACTGCACTGCCCGATTTCCAATGATAAGAGACCTAATTGGGAAGCAGATTTGTTTCTGGGGATGATGGTTGTTACATAAATTAATTAAATTTAGGAATTATTTTTGCTTCATTTTGTGATAATCATCAAGCCCAGAAGCCACTTCCAGGCTTTGATTTCACATATTTTTAAACCTGCACTTGTTCATCTTATTTCCCCTGACTGAAAAAAAACCAGCTAAGTATTAAAATGGATCAAAGGGCTTAAAATGGATGAAAATGTAGCTGTTTAAAATAATGATGGTATAACCCTGTAGGAAAAGCATAAATTCATCTCCTTGCTGGAGAGGCCTTCCAGGGAATTAATAATGGGTCAGCCCATTTAACTTCTACCTGAATATAAAAATACCACACCATGAGATACTTCAGGTCTTTAAATAGTTGAAAACATTATCAAGTCTTTCCTAGATAAAAAGAAATAGAATAGTATTGTGAACTGTTTTTAAAAGAAACCTTCTAAATACTGTTTTTCTTTGGTGTTTTCAGCAAGCTTCAAGGACTCTGAATTTCTGTGGCACTGAAAAAAGGCAGTGAGCCCCGTGTGAAGCCAACTGTAGCTCTTATTTTTTACATGCCTTAGTTTCATGATGTATTATGGACTTTTTATAATAACTGTCAAAGTCAAAACCGATTTGTTTTGTAGATTAAAATTTATCTAAACTGACACCAGTGTCTTTTCCTGTAAAAGTTTAAGTCAGAGTGAAAAATAATTGGCACAGCATAAAAAAAGGTTAGTGGAGGAACCATCTGTATCAAACAGGAATTAAAAAAAAAAAAACTTTAAAAAAAGAATTAAAGATAAGGAGGAACCTGCTGTATCAAACAGGAAAGGAATTCTAAAAAAAAATTCTTAAAAAAAAAGAATTAAAGGTAAGGAGAACTTGCATAGCTGGTTATCTGCAGGGAGTTTGGAATTGGGGGTAGGATATTTCCTTTCTCTGGGAAATGCCCAGGAAAGATCTGTGAGGTTTTGTAATGGCAGCAGCGATTTGAAGATGGTGTTAGACAGGACAAGGAGTGGTGAAAGCAAGGACATGATGTGTGAGGGGATGGCAGTGGAGCTCAGAGCTTGGGATGGGGAGGAACACAGACTTTGCAGAAGGATGAGATGCCCGATGCCGGGGTGACGGCTGAAGCCGCTGAGGGCCGGGATGGAGAGGCCTCGGCCCCGAGGGAGAACCCGCCATGTTGTTTGGCGTCTCCATGGTAACCGCCGCCATCTTGTTTACCGTCACCACAGCAACGGCCGCCATCTTGTTCGGCGTCCCCACAGCAGCGCTCCGGGCCGGGCCGGGGCCATGGCGGGCGCGGGGCCGCTGCACGACCTGGACCTGAGCGCCGAGGAGGCGGAGCGGCTCCGGAGCGCCTTCCGCGACGAGCGGTTCCGCGAGCTCTTCGCAGAGTTCGCGGCCGAGCTCACCGACCCCGAGCAGCGCCGGCTGTACGAGGAGGAGGTGGCGGCGCTGGAGCGGGAGCGCGGCGTGGAGGTGCGCTTCGTGCACCCGACTCCGGGCTTCGTGCTGCGGACCAGCCAGGAGGGCTCCCGCCGCTGCTACATCAATGTCTGCAGCAACGCGCTGATGGGGCAGCCGCGGGCCCGCGCCGAGCGCGGCGGGCAGCGCTGGGAGCTGCCCTACAGCCTGGCCCCGGGCCGCGAGGAGCTGCGCCCCGCCGGCCGCCGCCGCCTCCTGTACGACGTGGTGTTCCACCCCGCCGCGCTGCGCCTGGCCGCCCGCAGCGCCCGCTTCCGCCGCCTGCTCTGCGACACGGCGCTGGAGGCCGTGGAGAACAACTGCGGCGTGCGGCTGGACCGCGGCAACGCCACCGTCCTGCGAGGAGTCTCCTACAAGGGCGTCCCGCAGGCGCCCGTCATCCGCTCCCCGCTGCCCGGCGGCGCCCCAAAGCCGCCCGACGACGGCGAGTCCCCGCTGCCGCCCTTCCCCTTCCCGCCCGCCGCCGCCCCGCAGCCGCCCGCCGCCGCCGCCGCCTCGCCCGCCGCGCCCCCGCCGCCCGCCGGCCCCACCACGCCGCGCTGGAGCATCCGCCACCGCTCCTACGTGGACCTGCAGGACTACCGGCACTGCCGCGACTCGGCGCCCAGCCCGGTGCCGCGGGAGCTGGTGGTGACGGTGGAGCTGCCGCTGCTGCGCTCGGCCGAGCAGGCGGAGCTGGAGATCCGCGGGCGGGAGCTGCGGCTGGACTCGCGGCGTCCCGCCTACCGCCTGCGGCTCCGCCTTCCCTACGACGTGGACGAGAGCGGCGGGCGGGCGGCCTTCAACCGGGCCCAGCGGCAGCTGCAGGTCACGCTGCCCGTGGTGCAGCCGCGGGAACCGGCGGCCCCGGGCGGGCAGCGGCTGGAGGGGACCGAGCCCGCTGCCGAGGGGGCCGGCGGAGGCAGGGCCGGCACGGGCGGGCGGCGGAGCGGCTCCTCCCCCGGAACTCGGCCCTGGCGGCGCGGCCCGGAGCACGTGTGAGCCGCCGGCCGAGCCCCTCGGTGACCCACGGTGTGATCCTCCCGCTGAACTGCCCGTAGAACCACTCTGTGATCCACCCGCTGATCCCCCCACTGCACCCTCGGGTGAACCCCCCGTTGATCCAACCTCTGAACCCTTTGCTGACTCCCCCGCTGAAGCTGCCACTGATCCAACCACTGATCCCCCCTCCGAACCCTTCACCGAACCCGCTCATCCACCCGCAGAACCACCCACCGAGCCCCCGGACCCGCCTTTGCCCTGCTCCGCTGCCGCTTCCCCCATCGCCATCCCCGAGCCAGCCATGCCCACCGGGGACACCGAGGGCCCCCCCAGCCCGGTGGCCACGTGCCCTCCCTTCCGTGCCCGGCAGGACGAGGCGTCCCTCACGCTGCTGCTGCCGGTGCCCGGCATCCAGCCGGAGAGCCTCCGTGGGGATGTGGGCAGCCAGCACTACAGCCTGCGCTTCTGCACCGCCACCGCCGCCTTCGCGCTGTTCCTGCGGGTCCCTGCCCCGGCATCGCTGCTGTCCCCCGAGAGCAGCGTCAGCGTCTCTGCCCACAACGCCGTGGTGCGGCTCGCCAAGGGCCCCGGCAGCACCGGCCTCTGGGACAGCTTCAGCTTCGGCCTGGAGCCCTCTGCCCTGCAGGTAACAGCGGCACGCTCGGGGTGTCACTGCCTGTGGCACTGTCACTGTCCTTCTTTGGACCTCCAGTGCTCTCAGGCACAAACTCCGGAGCTCTATAGGCTCCTACTCCATCGGGTAATCTTCTAAATAAGCAAATAAGCAGCTAATAGTTAAAAAGGCTATTTATTACAAAGCACATCATATTACAAAGCACATCTTATTACAAAGCACATCTTATTACAAAGCACATCAGTCTCAACAGTACACAGACAAGCAATGGCAAAGCAGCTAGCTATGAGCGAAGGGCTAGAAGCCCTGGCAAAAGCCAATGGCTAAAAGCAAGTGGCTAAAAGCACCAACTCTCCCCAATACAAATTCTTATATAGGATTTTTCCAACAAGCTAAGATGCAAACTCAGACCACCACTCCTTAACCTGTTAGAATTCCAGTTCCTTAGCACACCAGGTCATGTATAACACTACACATACAATCTGTCTTGTTCTATCTAAGAAATGTCAGCAATATTCTTACTAGCACTCTGTTGTGTGTAAGTCCTGTCTACAACTGTGGGCCTGGAGCCTCTGCTGAAGATATCAGTGTGTTTCAACCTTCACTAGAACACTCACTGCTACTGTGGCATTTGAAACTTTCACTCACTAAAAGCATTAGAACCCACCCTAAAACTTACTAACTCACTTGTACTTAAACGTCTACTATGTGTGAGTAGCTTAACATACTTCAATCCATCCAAAGGCTTTAATGCAATCCCTGCACTCTGATTTCTCTCTGCAGAATTCAGAGACCGCTGACTCAGGTGGCAGCGCTGCTGTGGGGTGAGAGGCGGCTCAGGGAGGTGGGAGGGGAGCTGGAAGTTGCTGCTTCCTCCGAGAGCTGCTCCCGCATGTCAGCGCCGTGCCCTGGTTTGTGCGAGGCATGAACGAGGTCACACCATGGAGCTGACACCTTCATCCTTGCCATTGGAATGACTTCTGCCTCTCACACGTTTTTTTGTTTTTTTTTTCCAGGGAAATTCTGGTGGTGAATGAAAAGGGCGCCTATGTCCTTTATGTCCTTTTAAAGCCCTGTAAATTGCTCGTGCTGCCTGTTCACACAAAGAAAGCTCTTTATGATACACCAGACTTACACACGTGTGCATACATGAAGTGTAGGGGGAGTGTCCCTGTGTCTGTGTTTTGGGACAGAATTCCCATTTACAGCCACAGGAACACCCATTATTCCAGAGCAGAGCAGCAGGCAGCAGTGAACTGTCCCAGTTTGCTGGGGTAAATATTCACCTGCTCTGCTTGAATATGATTCTATTTAGTATTTTCTAATTTTATGGGTTGTTGGGCAGTGATGCTCCCGTGGTGGGAGAAAGTGGAGTGACATCCAGTGTCCCCAAAGGGATGCCCACTCTGTCCAGACTCACACAAGTTTTATAGAGAACCCTGTTCCTCTGTGAGCTCAGACTCTCAGACAGTTTCTCATGAGCAGGGATTAAAGCTGCTCAGTTCTTGTGTAACCTTCCAGCCATGGGATTTGGAGTTTGGCTGGAGTTGAGAGCAATAAAATCCTCTGCAGTTTGGATCACGTGCCCTGGGAGTGCAGGTCCAGGAAGCTGGCAGGCTTCAAGTGTATCCACTGGGATAGACTTGGCTTGGAGCAGCTTAATTGCTCCATCCCTACAACTAGAAATGACTTGTGGATGATTTTGAAAGGTATTTATCCAATTAGTGTTTGTGCAGCTGAAACCACGTTGGATTTCCCATTTAGCAGCCACACACCTTTTATAACAGCAATTCCTGAGAAGGAGGAGCTGATCATTTCGGGGAAGTATCAAAGATGATGAATTTATGGAGAACCACCCACGCTGAGCTGTTTGCAGAGCATTTCCTTTGCTTTTAGCAGAGCAGGAGCCTGCAAGTCTGTGCAAGTGGGGCCACAGAACACTCAGTGCTGCTGTTCACTGCTGTGATCTGGCTCTGCCTGCTGCTGCCACGTCAAAAAAGCCACTGTGTAAACTCCTGCCTGTTTTGTGTGCAGGTACAGAGGCTGCCCAGGGCACTGGTGGAGTCCCCATCCCTGGAAAAGCTCAAAAAACCTGTGAATGTGGCACTTGAGGACATGGTTTAGTGGTGAGCATGGTGGTGGCTGCATTAATGGTTGGAAGTTTGGTATATGGATTTGTTACTGCAATTGGAGGAACATTTTGTGATTTAAAGTTGTTAAAAAGCCAACCAGTAATGAGATTTTTTTTGCTTTGTGAGTTATAAAACCCCCCTGAATGTGCTGATTTTATTATATATTGCAAAATATTTTGGGTGGAGTAGGAGAAAGAGATTGGTCATTAGTCATCAGCTTCCTGGCCATTCATTCACAGCAGACTCCAAAAGATTCTCCTGGCCTCCAGTCCTTTTGGACACTGGGCCTGCAAATTGAAGCAGGAGAAATAAACTGAAGTCATTTGTCCTGTTTGCTTTTTTTTAAAATCTGCTATTTCCCCAAAGTGCCTGAGAGCTGCACTCACTCAGAGTGAAGGGAGAAAAATGAATATTTAATTAGAGCCACTATTACATGCTGCCTCTGGCCATTAACCATTTGTTCCTGGTCGCTTTTCTTCTACTTATGTTGATTTCTTCAATTTATCTGATGCCACCTTGGGGGTTTTTCTGCCTTGAGTCTCATTCTATAAATCAGAGCTGTGGTTCTTGCATGTAAGGAGTCACATCAGTCACTGCAGAGTGCAGAGCAGTGCCCTGTTAATGCCTGCAGGGAGATTTTGGGGCTGAGGGGAGCAGGAATTTTATCCTGGAGCAGGAATTTCATCCTGGGGCAGGAATTTTATCCTGGAGCAGGAATTTCATCCTGCACCTCCTAATCTGCTTGTTGGTCATCTCCTCTTGCACAGTTGCCAGAGGATGGTGCCTGGCAAAAGTGAATCATGGAATGGTTTGGGTTGGAAAAGATCTTAAAACTCAACCAACTCCACCCCTGCCACAGGCAGAGACACCTTCCCCTGTCCCAGGTTGCTCCAAGCCCTGTCCAGTTTTTTCAACAGCCATGGAATTCCTGCTCTGCTCTGCTCTGGGAAGTTGCTTCCTGCTGTTATTTCATGGAACAGATTCCTCATTGCCTGCCCAAATCATCCCCATTCACTGCCACTTCCTTCTTGGAATTTGGGCTGACCCACAACTGGTAGAAGAATGAGCTGAGCTCATCCTTAGGACACCATGCTTGAAACAGAACTTCAAGAGCTGCTTTTCCTTTTGTAGTCAGCTGTGGCTGAATCCCTGTGCTGGAGGATGATCTATTTAGAGCTCAGTTTCCATAGATGCTGAGCAGTTGGAATTCCCACCCTAGCAAATGCCTCTTTTCAGGAAACCTTTGCAGTGCCCTGCTCCTCCCTGGACTTCAGCTGTGAGGAGTTTCACTCCTGAGCCAAACCAGAGTGTCCACACTGCAGCTGGACTTGATGATCTTGGAGGTCTTTTCCTTCCTATCGATTCCATGACTTGTTATGGTGACCAGAAATCCTATAAAAATAAAAGATTTCCCATCTTTGGATATTGTGGGCTTAGGGTCACATATTTAGGGGTTTAAAAGCCACCTCTTGTCACTGCTCTGGTGCTGCCACCAGAGACCACAGTGCTGATCCTTCTGCAGGGCTTGCTCCAGGCCCTGTTTTTCCAGGGAATAATCTCATGACCTGAGGAAACTGCCTGATTTCCCCTGTGCCAAAATCTCTGCTCTTTGCCTCCAAATACAACCCATGGGCTGTGCTCTCTTCATTGCAGTTCACCCTCTATAACCTTCTACACCTTTACTTAAATCCTGGGAACTCAGCCTGGGAAACTCCTGCTTCAGAGAGTTCTCCTTCATTTCCAGACAGCACAGCCTGGGGAGTAAATGATGAAGGAAGAGTGGTTGGGAGTTAAATAACCATTAATAAAATTTGTAAGCCTGCCAGGCAGGGTTTCTGAGAACATGTCCCAGTGTGTCCTGGTTTATGGTAGTGCTGGAGCTGGGAAATTACAGAAATTGTGTCTTTGGAAAGCACTTGGAATGTCTTGGAATGTTTGGCCTCCTAGGGTTAAATGCTCAATTCCTAGCAGAAATAAAAATCACTTTTCTGGAGGTGTATTGAGCTGCTGAGACTTGGGGGTTCAGTTCCCAGAGCATGTGAAAAACATTTGGCAGGTAATTAATTCTGCCAGCAGTTTTGGGGTCCTGTCTGCTCATTTTCATGGGATTAGAAAAAGAGTGGTTCATGCAGGAATTCCCTTTTAGGCTGATCCCCACCCTTCCTGCCCTTCTCAGAGGCCTGGAATGGGTTTGTTCAGAGGATGTGTGCTCAGCCCTCACTCAGCTCCCCCCGGGTACCCCTCACTGGGCAGGGAATTGCAGCCAGCCCGTCCCTTTCCTAAAAGACCCTGTCAGATCTTCTGGAGAATATCAGGATTTAACTCACATAAACCCCCACGGGGCTCCAGAGAACAGCAGGGAGCAGAGGAAAACAGAGGAAATATTTCCTCTGCTTCCCTATGCATTGCTTTTTTTTTAACATTTACAGGCTGAAAAAGATTATACTGAACATTCCTGAGGAGTTCATGGCTGGAGCTGAGTCTGAGTTGTGCTGTGTGTGAGGGATCCAAATGGGAATTGCTCAGAGATAGGAAAGTTTTGTTTAACTTTTCTGGGAGTGTTGAGGCCTCCATGCAGGATGTTCTCCATGGATGTGATTTTTCTGCTTGGCACAGCCACCAGTGCCTTGTGAAGGAGACCCTTTGGAAGCTGCTGGTACTTTTTCCTTCAGTGAGTAGCTGGTAAAAAAAGATGTGGAGCTGTAGGAGCAAGTCCAGAGAGGCCAGAGAGGCTGGAGCCCTCTGCTCTGGAGCCAGGCTGGGAGAGCTGGGAATGTTCCCTGGAGAGGAGAAGGATCCAGGAGAGCTCAGAGCCCCTGGCAGGGGCTGAAGGGGCTCCAGGAGAGCTGGAGAGGGACTGGGGAGAAGGGATGGAGGGACAGGACACAGGGAATGGCTTCACTGCCAGAGGGCAGGGACGGATGGGATATTGGGAATTGGGAATTCCTGGCTGGGAGGGTGAGCAGGCCCTGGCACAGGTGCCCAGAGCAGCTGTGGCTGCCCCAAATCCCTGGCAGTGCCCAAGGCCAGGCTGGACATTGGGGCTGGAGCAGCCTGGGACAGTGGGAGGTGTCCCTGCCCATGGCAGGGGTGGCACTGGGTGGGGATTTGAGACCCTTCCAGCCCAAACCATTCTGGGATTCTGGGATGGTTAAGTGCCCCTTAGAAGAGGCTGGGATAAGGTGATCTGGGCTGATCCAGCCTGGCCTTGGGCACTTCCAGGGATCCAGGGGCAGCCACAGCTGCTCTGGGCACCCTGTGCCAGGGCCTCCCCACCCTCACAGCCAGGAATTCCTTCCCAATATCCCATCTGAACTTCCCTACATCACTTGTGTGGAGCTGGGGGTGACAGTTCTGTTGCTCCTGGCACTGGGGCTGTGTGGGAAAGGCCAAGGGCTGGAAGAGCCCCCATGGGCTGTGCTGGGCTGTCCTTGTGCTCACTGAGCTCAGAATTAGGGCTCTTGAGGATAAATGTTTTCCTTGGTTGGAGAGTTCAACCAAGCATGAAACCTTGAGAGCCTGCTGGGAAGTACAAGACATGGATGTTTTAAACCTTTGCCACCTTTCCTGGGGAAATCCATCCCGGAGAGCTTTCTGCCCTCATTTCCAGGCTATTTGGAGTTGCTGCACAGTTTCTTTGAAAGTCAGGGTGATAATTTTCAGTTTCCAAGCTACTATAAAGACTTATTGTAATAGTCAGGGGTTACTTCTAAGACGATTCTGCTGGAAACTGGGGCTGTTGAATGTAATCCTCCAACAGTTTATTTTTGGTTCAGTTAATTCTGTGCTCAGCATTTCAAGGCTCTTGGCAAGTTTTTTGGGAGGTCAGAGAAGGACAAAGAAGGAGAACACAACAAACTTATTATTTCACATTTTTCAAAGTAATCTCCTTCCCAAGCTACATTAAGGACCATAATTAGTTTGCTTCTGCTATAAAACAAACTAATTTCTGGATAGTCTTTAATTGGAAGCTGCATTTTGGGAATTACATGACTACACAAAACAGTTATGTCAGGAAACATTATTAACCTACTGATGGAGCTCATCAAAGCTTCTTTAGAGCTGTTTCATCTTTGCTGTCATGAGCGCCTCAGAAAAGTTTTCATTTCACTACAGGTACCAAAACTTTGAGCTTCAAAGTCTCAAGTCTCAGAGCTGGTTTGTGCTGAGACCTCCCACAAATGCAGAGGTCAGGAAATCCAGGTCCTTTTCCATGTTGGGATCCATGAATTGTTGGGTTTTGATGAGAGAGGTTGTGGCTCCCCATCCTGGAATTGTCCAAGGCCAGTTTGGATGGGGTTTGGAGCAGCCTGGGATGGTGAAGGGATTTCAATCCCCTCCCAGCCCAAACCATTCTGTGATTACCCTGATTCTCTCATTACAGGAGCCACAAAAATAATTCAAGCCTGAAATCTGTGCTGCTTTTCAAACTTGCAGCCTGTGTGGGAGGTAACTCTGGATGGAAACTGTCTTCAATTTGGATAAATTAAGGCAGAGCAAACCCATGTGAGAGCAGAGGGCAGCCGGGAGGGGCTGTGAGACACAAGGACAGGCTTGAATGATGAAGTGTTCCAGAAACCAAAGTCAGCCCTGCTAACGTTTATGTTAATTTGGTCTCAGTTTAGTCACAGGGAAAAATGAATGTGTACCAAACAGCAGATGACAGTGTGTGCAGGGAAAAACAAATTAAATTCGAAGTTGCTAAGAGAGCATCATAAATACCAGAAAATAAACGGCTTAAACTGAAGAATTATTTTACAGGGTCATTGAAATCAGCTGCAGATGGTTGTCCTCTGTTTGCTCTGGCTTGGAAGGCAGAGCAGGCTTTAGAATAAATTCCTGAATCATTTTTTTTCTGAGGTCTGTGCTCTGATAACATCTGCAGTAATATAAATGCCTCGGTGTGTGCTGCCTGTGAATGCAAAGTCTGAGTTCCAGTGGCTGGTGGAACAGGCTAATGATAATCACCTTATTGACAACCAACCCATCCCAGGTCCATGATTTATGGCAGGCCACGGGGTGGGGATGGGATAAAATGGTAAATACTTGTGGGAATTCAGTGTTGGGCTGGGATGAAACTTGGTAAAATCTGTTTGCAGTAATGAGTCAGAATAACGGAGCAACATCACAAGTTTGCTTTTTATCCTCATTTCAAGTACTGATTAATCATTGAATTCTAGAATATTCTGAACTGGAGGGGACTCACAGGGATCACCCAGTGCAGCTCCTGGCTCTGCCCAGACCCCCAACAATCCCACCCTGGGATCCCTGGTGTCCAAACTCCCCTGGAGCTCTGGCAGCCTCGGGAATGTCACCTGGGGAGCCTGGGCAGTGCCAGCACCTCTGGTTCCTGATTACAGACCTCCCATTCAGTTTTTAAGCAATATTTTCTGTGAAGAAAACAAATTCTTTTGCTTTTAATCAGGAAGAAATTCTCCAGAAAGATTCAGTGTGTTTGTTGCCAAATTGCAAAGTTCTGATTGCTCTGAGGAGGAGCTGGTGTCCCTCACACAGCCACGGGTGCCAAATGCAGATTCAGGGGGAAAAGAGATTATTTTCCTTATTTTATGGAGGAAAAGTAGGATGGGACTTGGAGCAACCTGGTCTTGTGGGATGTAATTAAAGGTCCTGAAATACATCCCATGGCAGGAGGCTGGAATGAGATGAGCTGGAAGGTCCCTTCCAACCCAAACCAAGCTGATTCCCTGATTTTTATTTTTCAGCTGGGTGAGGAGAGTTGTGCTTTGCCCTCCTTGGAAGTGCAGGCAGGGCACCAAAATCCCAAATGCCCTCCAGGGGAGGCTGAGCAATCCAGGGCAGAGCTGGGAATTCTTCTCTGAGCCTCCCAAGGATGGAGTTCAGGAGCTTGTGGGAGTTCTGGTGCTGCACAGATTTGGTGTCTGCAGCCCCTGCCTGGTTCCTGTGCTCTGACACCTTCCCCTGAGCTCTGCAGAGCATTTCCACAGCCTAAAGCTCTGGCAGATCCCTCTCTGGCAGGCAGCAATGGATGCAGCACGAGGGAATTAGAATTTTAGGCTTTGCATGCAGAAATGCAAGAAGTAGGGATGTTCTCAGAGGGTTTTCAGTCAGGGCAGCTCTGCTGCTCTTTAATCTCTCCCCAAACCATCCCAGCATCCAGTGCTGGCTCTTTGCCTGGATTGTAATCTTTCTGGATAGAAAATGAATCCAGTCCTCTGCCTTGGAAAACCAGCAGTATGTATGTTATGACTTTCCATATTGTGATTTCTAATTTAACTAGTGGAAAAAATAGGACTCTGGCTTATTTCTCCAATCCTGGTTTGGTTTTTTGTTTGTTTTTTTTCAAGATGACAGTTAAATTTTGTACCTCAGACACAATGTGACATCTGGCTGTGCATAAGGCTCCATCCACAGGGGGCCAAAAATGTGCAGAATTGCCTTTTTGCTTCTGGGTCTGCAAGATGTCAGTGATAATTGAATTTAACTTTCATTGGATTGACAAGAGGGTTGAACTGGACCGAGAAATTGAAAAGTGTGACTTATTGTGGGAGGTTTGCAACTTGTCCCTGTTATTTCCAATTAAATAAGGAAGGTAATTCCCAGAACCTAAGCTACTCCTCTAGGTCAGACCGTTTTTATTGTGTCTGTCCTTGGCCTCAGCCTACACAGATGATGTAGGAATAACACGAGGACGGGGAAAGCTCTGTTTCCTATGAAACAGCCCCTCCAGGATATATTTTAGGACCTTTAATTACCTGCAACTGATTTCAATCTCTAAACCTGTAGCAACATGTTTCAGGTTGTTTATGAACGGCCTGGAAACACACCCCAGGCTGTGTCTCTGCCTGTGGATACCTCTCCTTTGTTTTTGTTTGGTTTTTTTTTTTGTTTCCACCTGGCTTGTCTGCCTGGAGATCAGAGCAGCCTCAGTGGTTGGGTGTGAAATGGATCCAGCCCTGAGTGTTCCAGATCTGATCTCGGAGTGAAGTTCCTGCAGTGCCTCTCCCAGGAGGTGTTTGTGTTCTCCTAACACAGCCAGGAGACAAACCCACAACAGTCTCACACCTTCCTGCTGTTAGGTGAGAATGGTACAACGAGGTACAAATCATTTCTCAGACTCTAAATCTATGTATAAGTCACCCATCCAAAGAGAGAACTAATATTTCTGTTATACTTGATACAATGCAGATTTGTACTTTCAGGCAAAACGAGCTAAGCACTGGTCTCAATTCATTTCACCTCATTCTTTGAAGGTCTGGCTTAGAATTTCTCTGTCAAGAACGAGTGTGCTGTGAAACTTGGGAATTGCTGTCCTGGCTTTCTTTGCAGTGAGTTTTTAGTCCAAATATCCCTGAAGTTTAACACAAAAAGAACATAACCTGCTGTTTTCTCTCTTTTTCTGTAGGAAAGATTGTTTGTCAGCGAGGAGAACGTTGATGGATTTCTAGGCACTGCTTTCTGCCCTTCCCCTTGCTCCCAATCAGCACTGGAAAGCCAGCCATTAATTGAAGTGCTGGATGTTACTGAGGACAGAATTCAAATCAGGGTGGAGGTAAGGATCCAGGAGCTGCACAGGCTGATTTATGTTCTTCAGCAAGATCCTATCAAAGCCCACTGAAACAGCTTTGTTCCTGTTTTGTCCTGAGGAAGCAGGGAAAACCCAGGACTGGGGTTATTTGCAAGTGTAAATGTCAGTTTTCAGAGGTGAAGCTTGTGTTTGTGTCCTTTAATGTGACCAAAGCATTGAAACCTCCTCTGTTTCATTTGGAAGATGCACGAACTGTGATCCAATCATTTTTTAAAAAGTGCTTTTTCCTTGCAGGAATAGCTCACTCACTCAGCCTTGTACAGGTAGAGAAATCCTAGAGGGTTTTGTCTGGGAAGAATCCTGCCTCATCTTTATTCAGTCCATGTATTGGAATACTTGGTGGGTTCCTGTTGTGTAGATAATTAAACATGAGGCTATTAATCTTAAACACTGGTCTCAAATTCAATCCTTGTAGTTTCAGCCTCATTCAGGCTCTTCTTCCTCTGTCTAGAACAAGACAGGCTCTTTCTGGGATCTGCCACAGGATTAAACTGTCCTCCCTTGGCAAAATAGATGGACAGATGAAGAAATCCAAATGTAATCCATTTTGTAAGGAGGAAAATGTGAGCTAAATCCCCCACATTCACTGGGATTTCTGGGTAGGCACTGCATCCAAAATTCAGATGAAACTTTTGTTAAAGGAAACAAAAAGCAGGAACAAGCAGGTCACTGCTGTGGCCATGAACTGGGGTTAATGTGTAGCTGGTTTATTGGGAGGCAAGTTCAGATGGAGCACATGACCTCTGGAACTGGGCTGGAGGCCCAAGGAGTTTCCCAAAGATAGTGGGTCCAGCTTAACTTCCCCAGCTGCTGTGGGCTGGACATAAAAAAAATGAAATTTAAGTGTTGGAGAGCAGATGAGTCTGTTTTGGGACCTAAGGGCAGCTGAGATACCTTCAATCATCCCACTCCTGTTCCTTTGTGGGGTCAGGAGTTGGAGCTGATGGTTCCTGAGGGTCCCTTCCAGCTCAGGGTATTCCATGATCGTGTTCATGTGGGAGAACTGTCCAGTTTGGAAAGGACTGACTGGTGTTTCTCAGGGTGAGCAGTGGTTTGGGGGTGTGAGAAAGAGACTCTGTGTCTGAATCCATGAATCCAGCTGTTCTTGGGTAGGTTCCTCCCTGATCCTGACTCTCCACTGACAGGGACCTCTGAATTACCAGCAGTTCTTTGCCAGAACCCCCAGTAATGTGAATTGGGGAAGTGCTGTTTGTCCAGCACCTCTCCCTGTTCCTCCTCTCCCGAGGCAATTCCCAGGTGAGCTCTGCAGGCAGTAATTCCCTAATTGCAAGGTTCCAGCCTTGCAACAAGAGTTGGGGTCCCCTGGCTGATCCTGTGGCCGCTGGGATTTGGAGATTTGGGAATCAGGCTGGGTGTGGGGAGTGGCTCTCCTAGAGCAGAGGAAACCCTGGGGGAGCAGAACAACCTCCCTGGCACTCATTCCCACGTGCCAGACAGGAGCAGGAAAACCTCAGCACCCGCTCACTTGGCTTCCAGAAGGAAAATCATGGAATCACCACCTGAGCTGGAACCTTAAGGATCATCTGCTTCCAACCCCTTGCCATGGCAGGGCCACTGCCCACTATCCCAGTGGAGCTGAGCTGTTGGAGAAACAAATCTCTCCTGTCTCTGTGTGCACAGTTTGTTCCAGCTATAAAATAATTCATTTATTTCCTTGACAGCCAGCAGAACGTGATGGAGAAGGAACACTTGGCAGCTCAGGGGGAGCCCTTGCTGGAAAGACAGACAGCAACTACCCCGAAACAAAGGCAGAAACAAAGTGTCCCGCAGCTGAGGGACGTGCTGAGGGATCCGGCCCAGCTCCCACAGCTGGAACAATAGGAAAAGCAGCCTGTGCTTCACCCCATTGTCTGCAGCGTGAACCTCCTGCCACCAGTTCAGCGGCGCCCGGATCCGGGGGAAAGGAGCCCGATTTAGAAAGTGCTGCTGCAGCAGGAGACGCAGCCCCGGCGCCAGGCTCCGGGAAACAAGGGCTGCCGGGGGGTGAGGGCGAGGCAGCCCCGGGGACGGGCAGCAGGGCGGGGTCCCCCGTCCTGCGGGAGGTGAGCCCCGAGGACGGCAGCGAGCGCGTCCTGCGCGAGCACCGAGCGCGCTGCCCCGTCCTGTTGCACAGCTCCCTGCTCTACGAGCTCGATTAGCTGCATTGTTGTAGGATTTCCTTCTGTTGTTTGATGCTTGCTCTGATTTCCACGTGCTGGGTTCCCTCTGGTGCAACACCAAAACTTTCCGTTGTTAGCAGTTTAACAATTCCCTGATCGCATCTATGGCAATAATTTTACTTCCAAGGAAAGTTGCAGTTGGAGGTGACTCTGAGCTCCTGGAAAAAAAAACTGTATCTTTATTGTTTACATAAATTTTTTATTCTCTTCCCACGTTTCAGGGATTATTTGTATATATCCTCAGTCTAATGGCTCCCTTGGGAATTGAGCAGTAGTCATCATTTTCCAAACCTTTCATTTTGTGATAACTGCAGGATTAGACTTGCAGTGATTCTTAGCAATCAAATGAAATTTCTAATTACCCAGAGAAGTTCTAATTAGTCTCCTAGAAATAATCAACATTTATACCCTGTATTCCATCCTAGTGCTGTGCTTCAGATCTGCAGCACCCAGATATCCTCAGCTGAACAAATTCCATTGCACAAGAGCATCCTCTGGGTGCATGTCTGCTCTGAAGTATTTACAGCTGGTGAAATGGATTCTCTTTATCCAGATTAGATTTATTTTTCTCAGTTTCCCTCGAGTTTCAGCATTTTTCACCTCCCTAAACCACAATAACAAAAAGAACACATCTAATAATAAACTTCCTGTTCCCCTTTCTCACTGCTGCTGAACCAACTTCTGGTTTTGTTTGAGAGGTGCTTTAGAGCAGAGTTATTTCAGGGATGCTCTGGCATTGCTGTCCCATTTCTCTGTGAAACACCAGTTTGGGTGTGTGGTTTCAGAGCTCAGCAGGAGCCACAGCTGCCCAAAACACCTGCCCTGCCCTCGCTGGTGGCACATCCTGCTGGAGCTTTGCTGGGCTCAGCTTAGCTCCCATCAGCTTTTTGGGAGAGGTCTCCAAAGGGTGAGGCACCAGCACAGCTTCAGCACCAGCCCCAACCCAGTGGAACAGAACACGGAGCAATTACCGTGCAAAACTGTGGTTAAATAACCCCTGGAAAAAGAAAAAATAGCAGCATTTTCTTTCTTTGACACATTTCTGTGTTCTACAAAAGCTGCTGAGGTGCTTCTGCCACAGCAGAGTTCAGAGAGGAGTGGCATTAAAGCTGCTGTAGCAATCACAGATGGCTCCGTGGCCCAGCTCAGTCCCTCCCCACCACACAGCAGCAGTTTTTACACAGCTAATTGGAAACAACTTTTTTTATTTTGAAATCCAAACAAAAGAGGTGTTGTGCCACCAATTTGCTACTCTTTTCTGCCTCAATTAATGAGTATCATTAAAAATTTAATGAAGTTAAATGCACACTGCTAGAAGGGGTGATGGCACGTGTCCACCCTCGGGATTAAAGAACAGAAACTCCCCCCTCCTTCCCACCCTGACTTTTTAGGAACATGAGATGACATCATCTTTTTGCTGACAGTCAAGAACTTCTCTAGGCTTACAAAACAACAGAATTTTTATTTCGGCAGAACTAAAAAAATCATATATTTATCTACATCGTAGTAAAAACAATGAAATTTATTTTTTATTTTTTCATCCTTCATATATTCATCGACACAGCGCAACCGAACCGGGACTCGGGGGATGGGGTGTGAGGTGGGACCCCAGGCACCACCAGAGCTTTGAAGCACCAAAAAAGATGCACTTAAAAGTGTTCTCCTCCTCCTCCTCCTCCTCCCAGCAAACACAGCAGCAGGTCACTTTTTGCGTAGGGGCTGCAGCACGTCACCCGTTTCCAAAAAGTGGTTGCCAAACATGAGAGATTACTATTTTGGGACACCTTTTAACAAGAATGTTTATTCATATTAAAGCAGAAACCAAGTCATAAATGCTGTTTATACACGTGTGTGCCTGGAAAAGACACAATGGGACAAGTCAGGGAGAAAAGGAGGATCCTCACTGGAGTCTGCGGTAGCTCTTGCAGAGTTCGTGGTCCCTGATGTCCCCCCAGCCTCCGTTCTTGACGTGAGGGGACAGGGGAGCCATGGAGTACCTTTTACTGACACTCATCGCCTCGGGAAACAGGTACTGTTGGTTGCTGTTCAAGAGAGAATCGATTTTGGCACTCTGGGTGGACGGTCTGCAGGATTTCTTGTGGTGCATGCCACAGTCCCCCGTGTGAAAAATCCTGGGGATTTCGGGAACCAGCACTTTCCAGAACTTTGGAAGACAAGAGACAGTCAAGTGCTGCAGAGTCCAGTCCCAGTTGTAATCATCGTAGGTGCAGAAGGCGTCCGTGCACTCGATGAGTTTCTGGTAGGTGTCTCTGCCGAAGGCCATGCCCATGTTGTGCTCCGTGGACTTCCACGTCTTCATCTCCACCTTGTCGGCGCGGCCGGCGAAGCCGCCCCGCACGGGGCTGTAGGTGCCGAGCGACACGAGCTGGCACTCGGGGCACTCGCGCTGGCGCAGCGCCCAGAGCTGCTTGAGGACGTGGTAGAAGTCGGGCGCCAGGTAGTGATCCTCCTCCAGGAAGAGCACGGGCCCCGCGTGCTCCCGCAGCGCCCGCACGCGCTCCCACACGAAGTGCAGCTTCCACCACCAGTGGTGCTTGGTCTGCGCGAAGCGCGCCTCGCGGTAGTGCCCGAACGAGTCCGGGAACTCGGCGTTGATGCAGCCCAGGCGCAGCGCCGCCGCCTTGCCCACGTCGCGGGGGCAGTCGCGGGGGTCGTGGCCCGGGAACTCGCGCGGGTACAGCTGGATGCTGAACGGGAAGAACACCTGCAGCACCGGGCAGAAGTCCACGCGGGCCGCCAGCCGGTTCAGCTCCTCGGCCCACAGGTCGTGGCTCAGCACCAGCAGCACGTTCTCCACGCCCGGCGCCCGCCGCAGCGACTCGAGCAGCAGCCGCAGGTGCTCGGCGCGGTCGTGCACCTGCACCACGAGCACCGCGTCGGGCCGCGCCGGGAAGCGCCCCGCGTTCCGCACCGGCTGGTCGAAGTTCAGGCGGTACACGAGCGAGCGGTAACTCAGCGTCTGGTTCTCGGACAGCTCCTCCGCCGCCACGGCGGCCGACGCGTTGGCGGCGGGGCGGCGCGGTACCGCCGCTGGGGGCTCGCTGACCCGCGGCGGCTCCCCGGTGCTACCGGGACCGCCCCGCTGCTGCTGCTGCTGCTGCTGCTGCTGCTGCTGCTGCAGCTGCTGCCGCCGCCGCCCGCCGCCGCCGGTGCCCCAGAGCGCCAGGGCGCAGAGCGCCAGCGCCAGCGCCAGCAGCAGCACCTTGCGCTTGTAGACGCGCAGCCGCATGGTCCCGGCGGCGGCGGCCCCGCTCCGCCGCTCCCGCCGCCGCCGCCGCCGCCGCTCCCGCTCCCAGCGCGCGCGCGCCGCCGCCGCCCCGCGCGCACACGTCGCCGCTCCCCATTGGCCGCCGCCTCTGCAATCGCGGCTGCCTCGCCATTGGTCGGATGAACCGTCAATCAAACCCGCGGCGCTTCCGCCGCGCCGGGGGGGCCGCGCAGCCGCCGCCGCCGCACCGCGCGCTGATTGGACAGCGCAGAAAGGGGGCGGGGCCAGCGCGGCAGCGGGAGGGCGGGAAGGAACAGCGGCGTCCTGCGGGGTCGGGGAAAAAACGCGAAAAGAAATGGAAATTCTTCCTTTATGCGCAAGGAAAACACACGGAAACCATCCGGGATTCGCGGGAGGAACATAAAATATAAGTGAATACTAAGTTTGAAAAATGGCACGT
Source organism: Luscinia megarhynchos (assembly GCA_034336665.1). Classification (NCBI taxonomy): domain Eukaryota; kingdom Metazoa; phylum Chordata; class Aves; order Passeriformes; family Muscicapidae; genus Luscinia; species Luscinia megarhynchos. The sequence goes on from CM067568.1 coordinate 59,454,874, forward strand.
TAAAAATCGTTCTGCAGTGACAAGAATAAGGAGCTAAATCATCCTAGAAATGCAGGATTAAGATAAAATCATTGTAGGACTGAAAGAAGAAGGTAAAATAATTCTAAGATTGAAAGAAAAAAATTCTACGATTGACAGAATAAAATGAAATAATTCAAGATTTTAAAGATTAGGATTATAAACCCATTTTGAATCATAAGAACAGAAAAATTCAGATTAATTAGTTCTAGAATCACAAGTATAAAATTACTCCAAAGTTTTCAACATTAGTATAAGAGTAAAATAATTCTACAATTACAAGAACAAGATAAGAAAACGATCCTAGATTGGTAAGTATAATATATAGAAAGATAAAATAATTCCAGAATTGTAAGGACAAGGTAAGAAAACCATCCTGAGTTGGCTAAAAACAAAATCAAAACCAAACCAAAAACCAAACTATTCTGGGATTGCAAGAATGACACAATAAAATTGTTCTAGAATGAGAGGAAATAAGAGAAAACTGTTCCAGAATGGTAAGAACAAGAGAAAATATGTATAGATTGGAAAAAATAAGATAAAATCTAGAATGGTAACAAATGAGAAGTTTGTTCTAGGATTGCCAGAATAATTTATTCTAGAGTTTGCAAGAATAGATTAATAAAACAGGTCTAGAAAGGCAAGAATACAAGTGGAAAAAAAACTAGAACTGCAAGAATGATGCATTTAAAATCACTGGAATGACAAGAATGTAAGAAAAAAAATTGGGAATTGTGAGAATAAGGTAAGAAAATAAAAGGAAAAGCTCCAGAATAAGGTAACAAAATAAAAGGAAAAGCTCCAGAACTGCAAGAATAAGGTAAGGATGTAATTCTAAAAATTCAAGAAAAATAAGTAATCAAATAATTGTATGATTACAGGGATAACATCTCCTAAACCTAGAATTTCAGGAATATAAGGCATTCTAGGATGAGAAGAATAATCCATAAAATATTCAAGAATTCCTCTGCTGATTTTCCTGCCACACCTGGATAAAAACCAGCCGTGATTGCCTGGCTGAGAGCAGGGAGGGACAGGACACAGGGAATGGCTTCACATGGAAGCAGGGCAGCGATGGGTGGGAATTCCTGGCTGGGAGGGGCTGGGCTGGAATTCCCACATTTGCTGGGGGATCCCTGGCAGTGCCCAAGGCCAGGCTGGAGCAGAGGGACAGGGGAGGTGTCCCTGCCATGGCACTGGATGGGATTTAGGATCTTTTAACAGGGCTCCAGGCCTCCTGCTGCTCTCCCTGCCCTCCAGGCTGATGCCTTGTGTTGTAGATCCATGTTTTCCACATTAGGATACAACTCTTGTCACTGCCCCAGGTGTCTCCTCAGCCCTGAGCTCACCTCAGCAGGACATGCAGGTGGTTTGAGCCCAGCTCTTTCCATGAGAGGCTGCAGGAGCTGTTCTGAGAGGTTTCCATGGCTGTTTATTGTTCCTTATCTCAGGATTGCTCTGCCCAGCTCACAGCTCTGCTCGCCAGACGTCCAGGGCAGAATCTGCCTGGCAGAGGCAGGACTGATCTTTTATAGTCTAAATTACCTACTAGGGATTTACAATTATTTTCCAATACAATACAACTTTGTTAAACTGTCCAGCTCTGACCCATCCAATCTGACAGTGCCAGCATGTCACCCAGCATGGATGGCACGGAGAAGAAGGAGGAAGAGGTATCCACACCCCGAATTCTCCATCTTGGCCACGTGTCCCTTATCACAAACATTCTATAAATCTAATTCTACATTCTAACAGTCTAATTTACACTCTGTTTATTTTTGCAGTTTGCATTTCTTCTCTCAATGTTGGTAAATTGTTCCAAGGAGCTGAATCCAGCCCCTGAGACACCTGGGTCTCATTCGAGGGTCTTTGGGGACCTCACCAGGGGGGTCTTGAACCTCCCAGGGACACCAGAGGAGCACTCTGGGCTCCCACAACTCTGAACTCCACACAAAGTGTCACAAGTTCTCCTCCCAGCTCAGTCACACACAACAATCCTTTCCCAGCCCAGAACCAAGGACACGCTGCAGCTCCAGCCCCCAAAAAGTGCAACCAGAGAGAATGGAGGAGAGAATCTGGGAGGGTGGGACTGCAGAGCCTGGAGCTGGGAGTGGACAATGAACCCTGATATGGAAATGCACCAGAACTGATAAAAGTGTGAAATTCCTGACTGGGATCCATCCTGGGTGTGAGCACAGCTGGGCTCTGGCACTGCCCAAGGTGAATCCTGTGAAGGGTTTTAATAAATCCCTGATTTATTCCTTTAGCTCTGCCCAGCCTCTGCTCCAGCTCAGCCTCTCCAGGCATCCCTGGGCTGGGGGAAGCCAAGTCACTTTGGGACTGACATTCCCACAGGGAGGCACAGACACTGCCGGAGCTGCATCCCAAATTCCTGGAGTTCCACAGGAGCCCCCGATTTTGTGCCTGCCCCAATTCCCTTCCCTGATCATGTGCTCCACCCAAAAAGGGTTTTTCCTTGAGGAATCTCTGCAGTGGGAATCTCCCTCCCTTTAGGATCAGCCTGGGGTCAGCCCTGCTTACATGGGAAGGGTGGAATTCACAGGATCATGGTATCATTAAAATTGGGAAAAAACCTCTAAAACTGAGTCCAACCATCCCCCACTGCCAAGGCCACCCCCTGGCCCAGTGTCCCCAAGTGCCACATCCACAGAGATTTTAAATCCCTGCAGGGATGGGGACTCCATCAGTGCCAGACCCCCTGTCCATGAAGAAATTTTCCCAATATCCAAATGAAACCTCCCCCAGCACTTCAGTGTGCTGCCCCCAAGCCATCACATGTTTCAGGGAATGGGATTCCTAAAAACTTCTCAAGGGACCTTTGTTCCCTGCTGTTCCCATCTCCCAGGCATGGAGCAGCTGACAAGACAGGAAATCAAAGTTTGTGGATATGCTCAATTTTGGTGTCTTCCCAGAAAAATACCAGCAGTTAATTCCTGGAATACACTGGATGGAAAACTCCTCAGAGAAAACACCATCCACACATCCACAGAAAAGTTTCAACATTTAATAAGTCAACACAGTGGAACAAATTCAAGAATCGTTAAAACAGGAGGATTAAGAAACAAAGTTTCAGGCACGCATTTAGAAAAAAGACATTTCTGGTATCACAAAGAGAGAAACCCCAAAAAAAACCATTTGCTCTGGTAAAAACCCAGCAGTGCTGGTCCCTGCTCCAAGTGGGAATGTTGTAACAGAACCTTTAAAAAGAGAAGCACCTGGAATTCTGGAATTGGTGTGGATGGTTTCTCCTCCCTTGGGAAGAGTGGAGTGCAGTCCTTGCCCGTGGGCAGAGCTCAGAGCCTCACTGGGTAACTTTGGGATAAACTCACTTTGTCCTTCTGAGAAGGAACCACCGACCCCACAAAACACAGAAAACTCCCAGCAGAAAGGAAATACATTCTGAGGAAGGTTCTCTGCAGCTAAACATTGCTGGGGAGATCCCAGAGGGGCAGAGGAGCCGTGTCCCCTGACTGCCAGGGGGATTTGTGTCACAGGACACACTCCCAGCTCCCATCCCAGCAGGCAGAGCTGCCCCTGCTCCTGTCACCCGTTGCTCTGGAGGTGCCTGTCCAGGAACTGGGAGTAGCAGTCCAGGGAGCAGAAGTAGCAGAGCACAGGAGCCTCGGTGCCCCCCATGTTGTCCACGAGCACCACGGTGTGAGCCACGTGGTGCAGGTTCATGGTCACCGTGATCTGGATGAAGCTGCTCAGGCAGGCACTCCCACACAGACACGTCTTGGCCACTTCCAGGTCCTTGCACAGGTGGGAAGGGAGGAGGTGACAGCCATAAGGGATTCTGTGGGATGACAGGAGTGAGGGGGAGATGAGCAGAGTCACCTGTGCCACTCAGAGCAGTGACAGGACACAGGCACCAGCTGGGAGCTGCCATTCCCAGGGCACACAGTGCCTTGAGGTTTTACATTTATAAATACATATACACACAACTTAATATACAACTCTGAGCTCCACACAAAGTGTCACACGTTCTCTCCCAGCTCAGTCACACACAACAATCCTTTCCCAGCCCAGAACCAAGGACACACTGGAGCTCCAGCCCCAAAAAGTGCAACCAGAGAGAATGGAGGAGAGAATCTGGGAGGGTGGGACTGCAGAGCCTGGAGCTGGGAGTGGACAATGAACCCTGATATGGAAATGCACCAGAACTGATAAAAGTGTGAAACTCCTGACTGGGATCCATCCTGGGTGTAACCACAGCTGGGCTCTGGCACTGCCCAAGGTGAATCCTGTGAAGGGTTTTAATAAATCCCTGATTTATTCCTTTAGCTCTGCCCAGCCTCTGCTCCAGCCTCTCCAGGCATCACACACAGGGAAAACCAGAGGTTTGGGATAGAAAACCAGAGGTTTGGGACTGGTTAGGAATGAAATGCCACTTCCCAAGGCAATCCCTAAGGACATGACCTCCAGGAGACACCACAGCAGGGAGCTCTCAGCAATCCTGGCAGCCACAGCCAGTTAGGGAGTCAGAACGATTAAGAGTAATGAGAATTAGAGAATTAAAGGAAGATGAAGAATAATGAGACAACTGGGCACATTCTGTTCTTCCCTCACATTCCCTGTGTTTCACCCCGGCCTGGCACAGCACCCACAATTTACTCCTCCCTCTCTTACACCCAGGAGTAGCAGCATTAAAACACAACTCAGAGAAAGCAGGAGATAAATTTGGCCTTTTGCAGCAGCACTGCCCTGCAGGCATGAAATTAAAAGTTCTCCTGCTCCACAGCTCTCCCTCCATCGTGCCAGCAATGACATCCAGAGTTGGGAACGGGAATTGCTCCTTTTGGAATTTACAGTGGAGCAGAGTGGAGTGTGGGGTACAAAATCAGTAATTGCCCTGAGGAGTTGTGCTGGGGTAGCTGAGTGTGGGTGCAGCAGTGCCCAGCTGGCACTGCAAACCCAGCACACATCCCCCTGACTCACATCCTGCCTCCACCTACACTCCCAATCTCTCCACACACATCACTCACACAGCTAAGACTCCTCTGGGGTTTTTTTCACCACTTTAATTTCAGAACACCCTTTTTTTTTTCTGGGAAAAGCATAATCAAGAACTCTGGTACTTTCCCAGAATGACGACTGATTTCCAAACATCATTTTTTCACCTTTCTCCTTGTGTTTTGTCTCTTTCTCAAGGTTTTTACAGCAACTGAAATCTGACCAGTGCTGAGGGATTTAAATACTCTAGAAAAAAAAATTATTTACATCAAAGCCACTGCAATTTATATAAAGCTGGGAAAGGAGACATGTGGTGTTTAATTACAAAATCAGCAAGGTCAGAAGTGGGTGACTTGGCCCAGAACATGTGGTGGCTCAGCTCCCTTCAGGGTGTGCCCATGGATGCTTTTGGTGCAAATTTCTGCACAATTACCCCGGGTTTATGGGGCACTCCCCACCCTGAAGGCAGGAATGGGCACAGGGTGCAGATTAGGGACACTTCCAGCCTCTCTCTCCCTGCATTCTGAGCCAAATTTCTGTCTTTGTGCTCCCTTCCCACCCAGAGCAGGGTGGGAACAGCAGCTGCTGGTACCTGGAGGCTCCTGGTGCATGAAGGATCAGGGGTGGAAGGGAAAAGGAGGGAGCTGATAACAAACAGCAGCCTGGGAGGATGGCATTTTCTTGGTGAAATCATATTTTTTAAAATTACCTCAGAGCTAGGCTTCTTTGGATAAGCCAGAACAGCTCCAACACCAAGGGAAATAAGGAACTTAAGGAAAAACCTATGGCAGGGAGAAGCCTGCAGAAGAGGCTCAGGGTTGTAGAAATTATTCTCTTTTCCCAAAGTTGGCCAAAAATTATTCTGGTGGATAAAAACACTTCAATCTCTGTTTTTCCTTAAATGCTCCCAAAGGCACCAACTCCCTGCCTTATCCTGCTGACTTGACAAGAGGAATTTGAATCTTATGAAGTTAATAGGTGAGTGTGTGAGGTTGATGTGGCCAGAAATGTGGATTCTGTCCCCATCTGTTAAACCAGGTGGGGCAGTGACCCTGATCTCCTGGCACATATTCTCTGCTCATGGGCATCTTTAAACCAGCTGGGGAATGCTCCTGTTGGTGCTCCTGGTGCCAATCCCATCCCACAGACGGATCCATAGAATCTCAGAAGGATTTGGGATGGGAGAGACCTTCAAGATCATTTCATCCCCCTCCTGCCATGGCAGGGACACTGTCTTGGGTTGATGCAGCCAGAAATATGAATTCTGTCCTCATCTGTTGAACTGGGTGGGGCAGTGACCCTGATCTCCTGGCACATATTCTCTGCTAATGGGCCAGCTTTAAACCAGCTGGGCAAATCATCTTTATCTTCCCACAGCCCATCCTCCCTCCAGGAGATATCTCCTGTTCATGGCCAGTGAGTCCCAGGGCATGGCTGATAAAATTCCATCATCCCACTGGGAGATGCTCCAGCCAGGGCAGGAGCCAAGCCTTTCCTACCCAGATCAAAACTGAGATTTGGGACACCAAGGCACCTTCTTTCCACTGGATTCCAGAGGAAAACCAGACCTTTCCACATCATCCCTGGAGCTTCAGAGGAAACTGCACCTTCTCCAGGAGCACTGCTCCAGCTGAACCACATCTGCCCCTGCAGGAGGATGCAGCCACCATGGAATGGGACTGCTGCCAACACCCTGACTGACTGACGGGTGTCAGCTTGGATTCTGACTCTGGCAGGGTTTGGGATTGTTCTTTGTAATACTGCATTTCTATTTTAATTTTCCTAGTAAAGAACTGTTATTCCTAATTCCCATCTCTTTGCCTGAGAGCCCCTTAATTTCAAAACTATAATAATTTAGAGGGAGGGGGTTACATTCTCCATTTCAAAGAGAAGCTTTTGTGAAAGAAGAAAGAAGCTTCTTGGTCCTTCCCAGCAGCCAGTGAGGGAGCAGCCCTGGGGAAGGGGAGCAGAGCCAGCCCTGCCTCACCTGTGGTTGACAGCAGCCCTGGCAGCGCACTCCAGCAGCGTCAGGGGGATTTTCAGCTGGATGTTGGGCACCAGCGGGTTGGGCTGCTCGAAGGGGTTCCCGAAGAGGTCCAGGTTGTCCAGGCAGAGGCTCCTGAAGTCGCAGGGCAGGAAGGGCAGCCTGTTGCGGGCGGCGGACAGGCAGCGCAGGCGGCGCAGCTGCCCGATGCGGCAGGGCAGCCGCAGCAGCGCGTTGTCGTCCAGCCGCAGCCGCACCAGCGCCCGCAGCTGGCAGAACTCCAGCGGCAGCGCCCGGATCTGGTTCTGGCTCAGGTCCAGCAGCTGCAGGGATTTCTGCAGGCCTGAGCTGCACAGGGCTGCACTGAAGGCCTCCAGGTGGTTGTCGTGCAGGTCCAGCTCCTGCAGGCACACCAGGTCGCCCAGCGTGGCCGGCAGCTGCTTGATGTGGTTGTGGCTCAGGTCCAGCTTGCGCAGCTTCCTCAGGCACAGCACCCGGCTGTCCACCCTGGCCAGCTTGCAGTACGAGGTCTGCAGGTGCTCCAGGGAGAAAGGGAAGCTCTTGGTGAGGGGGTAATCCCTCCTGGAAGTGATGATCATTTTGGTTTTGGGTTTCTCCACGTCGGCGTTCTTGGCTGGGACCAGCGGGGACAGAGGGAGGACGCCGCTGTCGCTGCCTTGGTGAGCCAGTCTCACGGCTGAAAGGAAAGTCTTTAAACTGATCACATTTGCCTGCAGGGGAACACAAGGCTGGAGTTAAATGCTCATTACCCTGCTTATTAACACTTTCTGAGCTCTGCTGTGATTAATCTGTGCTGCAGCACCCAGAGAAGGAACAAAGCACTGAATGCACAGCTGGAAATAAAGTACAGAAAAAACCCTGATGCACTGGGAGCTCCCCAAAATCCACCAGGACAAAGAACAAATACAAATGGGGAAATCAGAGGTCTAAAACCTGAGACAATAATTGCCAGAAGTTTCTAGGAAAGAAAAGGATGGAAGTTGGGGTTGAATTCAGCACAAGGAAGGTGGAAGTTAAGTCAGTGCTTGTGGCCACACACAGCTCTGGCTGTGCCAGCAGCAGACCAAAGACAAATTCTTTGTGAAGACAAATTATACTTGAGGTAAGAGACAACATTTTGGCAGTAAATCCCAGGATGGTTTGGGTTGGAAGGGATCCTAAATCCCATCCTCTTCAACCCCCTGCCATGGCAGGGACACCTCCCACTGTCCCAGGCTGCTCCAGCCCAGTGTCCAAGCTGGGATCCAGGGGCAGCCACAGCTGCTCTGGGAACTCCATCCAGGGCCTCCCCACCCTCACAGGGAACAATTCCTTCCCAAACCCCACCCATGCTGCCCTCTGGCATTAAAGGCTCCCACTGACTCTCAGTATCAGAGTATCAAGTGATCTGTATTTTAAATACAGGTCCAGAAAGCTCTGATGGATCTGCTGCACTGATTTAATTCACTTCCCTGAACATTTGTGATCCAATATTTCTCTTCTAGATTTTCCAGCAAGTCTCTGCTGATGCTGATGTGCAGCTCACAGGCACTGAGCCAAACAGTGAATTCTAAAATAAAAAAGAACTACCCTGGAGTTCTGAGACCCAGAGGATGTCCTTGTGTCCCAGCTGCCACTTGCCCAAGCCCAGGGACACAATTTGTACCTCAAAGACAATTTTGCTCCTAAATGAGTTTGTTTTGACCAAATTTGAGAGGGTTCAGGACTGTAGCACATAATGTGCTTTAAGCACAAGAAAATAAAGACATTTGAGATAATTCTGGCTGGAAATGTGAGAGAAATAAAGACATTCAATAAAGATATCTGTAAACTAAAATTCTCATTTTCCTTGAGCATTCCAAGCACAACTCCTGCTGTGACACCTTCCAGAGGTGGAGAGGATGCACAACAAACACCTTTGTGCCCAAAGTTATCCAGAGCAGCTGTGGCTGCCCCTGGATCCCTGGAAATGTCCCAGGCCAGGCTGGACAGGGCTTGGAGCAGCCTGGGATGGTGGGAGGGATTTAAGGTCCCTTCTATCCCAAACCATCCTGGGACTCCACAACCCCCAACAACCCTCATTACCTCAGCCAGTCTGACACACATTTAGCTGCAGAATTCCCCCCTAATTCCAGGCTGATTTGTGGCATTTCCAAGAAAACTGAAACAGGAATTAAGTCCAACAAGTCCTGCAGATTTGCAAGGACCAAGTGAAATCAATATTGTACACCAGAATGAAGATACAGCAGGATTTCTTTGCTCTCAAGCACAAAACACAATTCCCTTCCACAACACCCCCCTAAGAGCTGTGCCAGATCTCCAAACCTCTTGTTGAGAAACCTTGAATGTGCAGAAGAAAATACTCACACATCTAAGATTAAAAATAATAATTAAAAAAAAAGCCAATAATTACTTGGAAGAGCTCAGAATGCAATTTCTACTCCAAGCCCAAAATTTCAGCCCCAGAGATGATGTTGGACAAGGAGTTTAAAGTTGAGATCTCCCAAGTCTCAGAGAAAGGAAATAAACTCCAGGAAACACCCAGAATTTATTATTTCTGCTCCAGGGGTGAATGGTATTTCCCAACTCCATTCCTGACCTGGCTGAGTGCAGCAAATCCAGTGCCTGGCAGAGCACAAGGAGGGGGATTTCCCATTTCCAGTATTTGGAAATCTCTTGCCCACAAAGTTTTTTTTTTTAATCTTTGAGAGTTAAGAAGCTTTTCTGTAATGAAGTAATAAAAATCTGGCAGACAATTAGGGAAAAGTGATGGAGCATCTTAAATTTGGGTTCTGGATTTCGAGAGCTTAAGAGGAACCTGTAATATTTTGAGATAAATTTTTTGATTTCTCATTTCCCAGCAGAAAAATTCACAGTAATAGAAGCAGAACTTATTCTGAACCTCATACAAAAGCCTTAATTCTTCCAAAATACAGCACACATTGGCTTCTAACAGGAAAAATTATAACTGGGTTTGGCGTCTTCCCTTCCTATTTAACTCTTAAACAGGTTTACAAAATTAAGGCTGCTTTTCCTTGGATTCAGATAACAGGAAGGAAAAAGGATTTTCTAAACCAGCAATCAACATTATTTGCTTTCATTTACACAGCCTGACTCTAAAGGTTTAGGTAAAAACTCAGAGCTTTTAGAAAACCTGTCCCACTTTTTTCTCCTATGGGGTTACAAAAAGATCCCTGCAACAGGCACAGAAGAAATGACATGAGAATTTAGTGATAATATGTGATTTTTTGGTGAGTTTAGCGCTGTTAAAACACTTTACGAAATCCTCTGGGAACTGAAGAAATACAGTGGTGTTTGAAATGAAGTGAGATGGTGCCTTTGTCCTGCAAACAAGGGAAAACAAGAGAATTCTCTGTTTCTTTTTCCATGAGGAACAGGAAAAAAGGACAATTATTTAATGGAGTTTAAGGCCAAAGACCAACATTGCATCAGAGAGTTGAAAAAAGTTTTTTTCTAAAGAAGCTGTGAAGCAAAGCACGAAAATGGACTTCTGGAGCAGCAGAGGAAGAAGGACACAGCCCAGAAAAGAAGGAATGGCTTCAAACTGCCAGAGGGCAGGATGGATGGGGTGTGGGGAATTGGGAATTCCTGGCTGGGAGGAGAATCCCAGAGCAGCTCTGGCTGCCCCCGATCCTTGGCAATGCCCAGGCCAGGCTGGACACGGGGGCTGGAGCGGCCTGGGACTGTGGGAGGTGTGGGATGGGACAGGATTGAATGTCCCAACAACCCAAACGCTGCAATGGGAACGTGCCTATCCCCTCGGCCGGGCGGGTCAGAGCCCGTTCCCGCTGTCGTTCCCGCTGTCGTTCCCGCCGCCATTCCCGCTCCCACCTTGCTGAGGCACAGATCCACCGCGGGCTCCCGCAGCCGCACCGTGGCCTTTCCCTCCTCCACGAAGCGCGTGAAGAGCCGCTCCACGTTCTGCTGCACCTGCGGGCACAGCGGGCCGGGCTCAGCGGCCGCCCGGGGCTCCCCGCCCGCCCCCGCCCGCCGCCGCCCCCACCTTGTAGCGAGCCCCGCCGCGGTCCCGCGCCGTGCACACCATCAGGAAAACGCCGGCCCCGGCGGCGCCGGGCGGCCGCCCCAGCGACACCAGCGCCCGCGCGGCGCGGCCGCGGCCCCGCAGCCCGCAGCTGGGCAGGAGCCGGCTGAGCACCTCCACCTCGCACTGCAGCCGCATCGCGGCCCCGATCGCGGCACCGGCCGCGCCTCTGATCCCGGTTCCGATCCCGGTACCGGCCCCGGCCCGCGCTCGGCGGGCGGCGCCGCCGGGGCCCTCCCGCGCTGTGCGCGCACAGCCGCCCGCCGCGCTGCCTGCCCGCCGTGCCGCCCGCCCGCCGCGCTGCCGCTCCGGTGAGGGCCGCGGGGCCGCCCGGCCAGCGCGATGGCGGCGCGGGAAGGGAGGCAGGGAGGGAGGGCGGCGGCCCCGGCGGTACCGGCGGCAGCGGCAGCACCGGCAGCGGCGGGCAGCCCCAGAGCGGGGCCTCAGAGCAGCGCGGGCCGGGCCGCGGGCACCTCCTGCTGGAGGCGGCTGGTGCGGCGGGGCGGGAAAGGGGAGAGAGGAGGAGGGAGCGACGGGGTGTGAGGGGACACGGGTGAGGGGTATGGAGTGTGAGGGGATATGGGGTGTGAGGGGACACGGGTGAGGGGACACGGTGTTAGGGGAACATGGGTGTGAGAGGATATGGAGTATGAGAGGGGACACGGGGCTGTGAGGGGATAATGGGGCGTGAGGGGACACGGGTGAGGAGATATAGAGTGAGGGGATAGGGTGTGAGGGTATAGGGAGTGTGAGGGAGACATGGGTGTGAGGGTATAGGGAGTGTGAGGGGATACGGTGTGAGGAGATATAGAATGAGGGGATAAGGTGTGAGGGTATAGGGAGTGTGAGGGAGACATGGGTGGGAAGGGATATGGGGTATGAGGAGATATAGAATGTGGGGGGACACGGGAGGTGAGGAGACACGGTGTGAGGGGACATGGAGTGAAGGGACATGGAGGATGAGGGGACATGGAGGGTGTGAAGGGATAACGGGGGATGAGGGGACACGGGGAGTTGTGGGAGGACACGGAGCTGAGGGTGTTGCCGAATCTTAGAGCACGAACGAGTGAGGTTTAGAAAGGATAAAGGCTTGTTTATTTGCTTATTTTGTGTTTATTTCTTTATTCTGTGTTTCTTTTATTCTTGTGTTTATTCTGTGGAAGTTGTCCACAAATCAAACATGCCAGAGAATAAAAAGCAAAATTATTTATACACTGAAGTTAACTTAAATCCACCCATCTAATCCCGAGCTCCTGCCTACCTGAGGCACAGTCATGGTCAAGAACGACATGAAATACAAAGTTTTCCATAAACATCAAGTGAAACATAACACGCCTGGTGACATCTGCTGGCTTTGAAAAGAGGGGTTAGGGGGGAAGAATGCTGCCACCAGCAACGGGGAGCAAAGGAAGGGACAGAATTCTGCGTAAGGACATGGAGGGGACAGCAAGTGTGAGGGAGGGGACAGGGAGGAGTTGAAGGGATGGTGGGTGTGAGGGGACACGGGGCTGAGGGGACAGGGAGGAGCTGAGGGGACACGGGGCTGAGGGGCCAGGGAGGAGCCGAGGGGCCAGGGAGGAGGCTTGGGCAGGTGGGTGTTTTGGGGAGACGGGTGTTTTGGGGCCAGGGAGGGTGCGGTATGAGGAGGTGAGTCTGGCTAAGCGTGAGGAAGGCGCAGTGAGGAATTGGTGTGGGTGCAGGCTTGGGCGGCGTGAGGCGTGTTTGAGGTCATCAAGCGGCATGGGGAGGAAAAAGCAAAGAAACCAAAAAAAAAAACCCAAAAGAATCGGGGAGGCGTTTGAGCAGTGTGCGTGCAGCTGTGTTGTTGGAGGGCAGGTTGGCGTTGGTAGATGCGTTTGTGTGTGAGTTGAGCGGTGCGGGTGCGGGTGCGGTGCGGTTTGTGTGTGCAGCAGGAGGCGGTGTTGTTGGGGTTGTGTTTCGGGGGTAAAAGGGTGTTTTTGGGGCGTTGGGGGGTTTGTTTTGGGGCGGGGTGGTGCAAAAGGGGAGCCCGCGTGTCTCTGTGTTGCCCAGGCTACGCTGGCGTGGCTATTCACAGGCGCGATCCCGCTACTGACCGCCACGGGAGCTTTGACCTGCTCCGTCTCCGACCTGGGCCGGTTCACCCCTCCTTAGTCAACCTGGTGTCCCGCAGCTCCCCGCGGGTCACCATATTGATGGCGGCCTTAGCTTGGACGCCCGCTCGGCACAGCGCACGGCAGCCCAGAACTCCTGGGCTCAAGCGATCCGTCGGGCTCAGCCTCCCCGGCAGCTGGGACTACAGGCGCGCGCCACCGCGCCCGGCGCTCGCCGCCCGCTCCGCCGCGCATACCAGCTGCTACTGCGGTGACGTCACGGCGCGGGCGGAGCGGCACCGCCCCGCTGCGTGACGTCACGGCGCGGAGGGAGCCACCCACAGCTCTGGGCGGGAAGCGGGAGCCGCGCGGTGCACGCCGGGAGGCGCCGGGAGGGGTATAAGGGCAGGCGGCCGCCGCCATCTTTCTCTCGGTACCGCGCAGCCATGGGCCACCAGCAGCTCTACTGGAGCCACCCCAGGAAGTTCGGGCAGGGCTCCCGCTCTTGGTCAGTGCCGCTCCTCGCGCTCCCCGGCTCGTGGCTGCCGCCTCACCTCCCTTCCTCTCCCGTTCCCACCCTCCTCACCCGCCTCTCTCTGTTCCCCTCACAGCCGCGTGTGCTCCAACCGCCACGGCCTCATCCGCAAGTACGGGCTCAACATGTGCCGGCAGTGCTTCCGCCAGTACGCCAAGGACATCGGCTTCATCAAGGTGAGCCCGCGGCCGCGGGAGGGGCTCGGGTGCCGGGTCCCGCTCCCTGCGCTCATCTCTCGCTCTCTTGCAGCTGGACTGAGCCCGCGGGGATGAGGCCACAGCCAGGAGCTCCCGCGGCCTCCCTGACTGGCACATCTGCAGCGTCTTGGCTCAGCCTGACTTAATAAATATCTCCTAACCCAGCTGATCGTGCGTGTTTTCCTTCTGTACAGGATTTAGCGGCTCTCTGGGTTCTTTGTACAAAGTGTGGGGGCTTCCCAGCCTTCCATATCCCGGGCTGCTCCCAGCCCTGCCTTGGGACCCAGGGGCAGCCACAGCTGCTCTGAAGGGAGCGAGTTAATGACACATTTCAGAATGCCAGAGGTCTGGAATTTCCCCAAGCCCTTGTGAGGGGATTATAAGTGTCTGAGTGCTCTTCCATTCAGTGCCTTGCTCTGAGGGACTGACCAGGAACATGCTCTGCTCACCCTGGGGTGTGAGCCAGTGCTGATCCCTCCCAGCTGATCTGCAGATCCTTTGGGAATGCCCAGGAGCCTTTATTTTTGTCCTGCTGGTTATTGAAATCAGTGAGATGTGCGATGAGGTGCTGAGGAGGGAATGGGAGCAAACCCAGCTGTGCCCATAGCAAAAGCTGAATGAATTATCAGAGTTTGGAATGGTTTGGGCTGGAAAGGCTCCTAAAGCCCATCCAATTCCAGTGTCCTGCCCTGGGATGGGACACCTTGCACTAGACTGGGAGGAAGCAGCTCCTTCCACTTTCTGAATCCATCCATGTGTGGCACAGGGGTGAGGATTTGGATCTGGGAGCCCTTTGGGGAAAGGGTTGGGTTCCTCACCAGGAGGTGGTGGTGCCTCTCATTTTCAGTGAGAAATGGTTAAATCCTGGTTCCTACAGAAAACTCTTCAGTGTGAAGGTTCTGCACTAAAAAATAAAAATACTCAGTTGCTCTGGTGGTGGTTTTGGGTTTTCCCCCCAGTTTTTATTGATGTAGGCAGGGAGGGGAATCCTGTGGGATGTGTTTGTTTGTTTCAGTGTGGTTCCTAAAAAACACAAAACCCTCATTGCCTTTTTAACCAAAATACTGAATTCCTAGGGGGGTTTCAACTGAGGTAAAATTTCAGAAAAACACAATCAGGATTCAAAATGTGCTGTGTCCAGCTTTCAGGTATTTGAGGCACTTCCCACTGGGAAATCCGTGTTTTCCCCAACAAATGGCAGCAGGATTGAGAATTTTGGGATTCTCAGAGCTGCAAGAGCTGTTCAAGCCAGGCAGGGAGTTGTGGATATTTGTCCCCTTTTCCTGAGCAAAAAGGATAATTTTCCCTGAGGATCTGGACCCCAAATCTCTGCCAGAACTTTTTTCATTTTTTTTCCTCATAATGGAAAACAAGAATGCAATCTGGGGATCCCCAGATATGCTAAAGCAAGTCCCTATTGAAACCAAAGCTAAAATATGTTTTTAAATTACCTTGTAAACATCCAAACACCTCTGTTGGCACCTAATTTTATAAAATTACAAAATCACGATTGCTTTTCCCTGTTGTGTTGCTCCCATCTTCCAAGCCTGGGGGGAAGTGGTGTAGGACAAGTTGTAATTCCTTTTTACCTCATTGCTGCCTTAACCAGGTATTTATTGCCCCATATACAACAAAGATGAGGTGCCAAAACCTTGAATTTCCTGAGCTCAGCCTGAAAATTGCATTTTGTTTCTGGTGGCTCCAGTCTCTGGAGGTTCATGGATGTGAAGCTGGAACTTACTTGGATGCAAAGTGATTTTTATAAAGTGCTGCTGATTCCCCTGAAGAACAGGTGAAATCAAAATCCACTTCAAGGACTTTGCATTAATAATAAGCAACTAATAAATGTTTTCCTTTAGGGAAATAAAATGTCCTGCTTGGAGCCAAGGAGAAGTTAGTGATGCCTTGGCTTTGGGAGAGAGGAGCTGCCAAGGCTGGAATTGATTTTATGGGGGATTTGCACTGCTGAAACCCCATTAATTGCACTGGTTATGCACCAGAGAAAATCTGTGCCTGTCACAGGCTCCAGCAGGAATTCCAAAGGCTCTGCGGGAAACTTTGGGTTCTCAGCTCATCCAGGGCTGGAAAGAGGAAGCTGAGGATGCTCTGTGGGAAATCAGTGCCATTCCTGCTGGGAATCCTGTGCCTCTGCTGTCCCTCCCGTGCTTACAGCACCAGCCTGGGGGCTGAAATTTGGGCTCTTCTCCCTCTCCCAGGTGGATCCTGAGCCAGGAGTTCCCTTCCCCAGCTGTGAGACTGGGATAAGTTTTTAGCTTGATGCTCCCAGTCTGCCATTCCCAAATTCCTGAGGTGGTGCTTGGAGTGACACTGATTTTAGGGCTGTCCTAAATCCAGCATTCCAGAGCCAAGCTGAGGGAAAGGGACAAACCCAAGCACGAGTGGGAGCAGGGCCAGGCAGCCTGAGGGGATACAGGGAATCCATCCCAGCACACAGGAATTGGGGAGGGCAAATCCTGAGAGAATTAATTGTGGCCAGGGCCATCAAGAGGGACAAAAATGCTGAAATACCTCGGTGATCAAAGGAAGAGCAGGGAAAATGTGAATCCTCTCCTGAAGGAAACAGGAGAGTCAGGCTGGGAGAGCTGGGGAAGGGAAAGATCCACGGAGAGCTCAGAGCCCCTTGCAGAGCCTCAAGGGGCTCCAGGAGAGGGAGTGGGGACAGGGCAGGGAGGGACAGGACACAGGGAATGGCTCCAGTGCCGGGAGGGAGCAGCATTCCCAAATTCAGAGCAGCGTTCCCAAAGCCAGAGCAGCGTTCCCAAATTCTGAGCAGCGTTCCCAAAGTCAGAGCAGCATCCCCAAAGCCAGAGCAGCATTCCCAAAGCCAGAGCAGCATTCCCCAAAGCCAGAGCAGCATTCCCAAAGCCAGAGCAGCGTTCCCAAAGCCAGGAGCAGCGTTCCCAAAAGCCAGAGCAGCGTTCCCAAAGCCAGAGCAGCGTTCCCAAATTCAGAGCAGCGTTCCCAAAGCCAGAGCAGCGTTCCCAAAGCCAGAGCAGCGTTCCCAAAAGCCAGAGCAGCGTTCCCAAAGCCAGAGCAGCGTTTCCAAATTCAGAGCAGCGTTCCCAAAGCCAGAGCAGCGTTCCCAAAAGCCAGAGCAGCGTTCCCAAAGTCAGAGCAGCGTTCCCAAAGCCAGAGCAGCGTTCCCAAAGTCAGAGCAGCGTTCCCAAAGTCAGAGCAGCGTTCCCAAAGTCAGAGCAGCGTTCCCAAAGCCAGAGCAGCGTTCCCAAAGTCAGAGCAGCGTTCCCAAATCCAGCAGCAGTGTTCCCAAAGCCAGAGCAGCTTCCCAAAGCCAGAGCAGCGTTCCCAAATCCAGGAGCAGCGTTCCCAAAGTCAGAGCAGCGTTCCCAAAGCCAGAGCAGCGTTCCCAAAGTCAGAGCACCGTTCCCAAATCCAGGAGCACCGTTCCCAAAGCCAGAGCAGCGTTCCCAAAGCCAGAGCAGCGTTCCCAAATCCAGCAGCAGCGTTCCCAAATCCAGGAGCAGCGTTCCCAAAGCCAGAGCAGCGTTCCCAAATCCAGGAGCAGCGTTCCCAAAAGCCAGAGCACCGTTCCCCAAATCCAGGAGCAGTGTTCCCAAAGCCAGAGCAGCGTTCCCAAAAGCCAGAGCAGCGTTCCCAAATCCAGGAGCAGCGTTCCCAAAGCCAGAGCAGCGTTCCCAAAGCCTGAGCAGCGTTCCCAAAGCCAGAGCAGCATTCCCAAATCCAGGAGCAGCGTTCCCAAAGCCAGGAGCAGCGTTCCCAAATCCAGGAGCAGCGTTCCCAAAGCCAGGAGCAGCGTTCCCAAATCCAGGAGCAGCGTTCCCAAATCCCGGAGCAGCGTTCCCAAAGCCAGAGCAGCGTTCCCCCTCCAGCAGCAGCACTAGATGGCACCGCCAGCCTGCAATCCCTTCTCCCTGCTATATCCATGGATCCCAGCTTCCCTCCGTGAGCTGGAGCGTGCAGCAATCTGTCCTGCGGATTCCCTGTCCTTGCTTTCGTTACAAAAATCCCAATATTTTATATCCTTACTGCTGGACAGCAGGACTGGGGCAGAGCTGAGCTCTCCTTGCTCCCACTTGAGTCTGTGTGATGCTGGAAGCAAAATTCCAGATCCCTTTCCCTTTTCTTTTCTTTCCCTTTTCTTTTCTTTCCCTTTTCTTTTCTTTCCCTTTTCTTTTCTTTCCCTTTTCTTTTCTTTCCCTTTTCTTTTCTTTCCCTTTTCTTTTCTTTACTTTCCCTTTTCTTTCCCTTTCCCTTTTCTTTCCCTTTCCCTTTTCTTTCCTTTCCCTTTTCTTTCCTTTCCCTTTTCTTTCCTTTCCTTTCCCTTTTCTTTCCCTTTTCTTTCCCTTTTCTTTCCCTTTTCTTTCCCTTTTCTTTCCCTTTTCTTTCCCTTTTCTTTCCCTTTTCTTTCCCTTTTCTTTCCCTTTTCTTTCCCTTTTCTTTCCCTTTTCTTTCCCTTTCCCTTTCCCCTTGCTTTCCCTTTCCTCATTTTGGGCCACAAACCATGCTGTTGCTCTTTATCCCTGTTCAGGTTATCCCTGATTTTCTCTTTCTCCACCATCCTCATCCTCACTGGGACCATGAATATTCCTGACCTGAGGGCTTTTATCTGTAAATTCATTTTAGATGAGTCAAGCTCAGTCAGGGACATTTGGGTGTCACTTTGTGGGGCCAAAAGCTGTGCTGAGCTTGAGGCAAGCATCACTCCTGCATCCAGCACCAGAGATTTGGGTAAATTCCATGGATTTGGGCAAATCCCATGGATTTCTCCCTGCTGATTTCCAACACCAAGCTGGAACTGCAGTGTTGCTCACATATCCCAAACTCCTGCTTTATAATTTGATTTATTCCTTTAGCACAATCCTTTGCTAAACTTTCCCCATCCCAGTGCTGGGATGAGTCCCTGAGCATCGGGGGTGGTGCCTGCTGAGCAGAATTTTCAGGAAAAAATTCTCCATGGGGAAGTTTTCAGGCTTTGGAAGGGGCTGCCCAGGGAGGTTTGGGGTTCCCATCCCTGGAGGTGTCCCAGGAATTCCTGGATGTGGCTCTCAGAGCTCTGAGGTGGGGATCAGGCACAGCCTGGACTCGATGATCCCAAAGATTTTTTTAAAACTTGATGATTTTGTGATTCTGCTCCAAGTTTTTAACAAATTGGTGGGATAAACACCCAGGAAAATCCAGGCAGATGGGATCAGGCTGTGTGGGGAGCAGAAGTGCTTCTAAATAAAACATTCCCAAGGGCTGGCATGAGGCACCAGTGGCTCTAATTCATGCCTCTTGTTGGGAGTGTGTTCCTTGCAGACAATGTTTATTTATGGCATGGAAAAATCTATTTCCATCCAATCATTTCCATAACTGAATATTTATGCCAACAGCCACTGAATGCTCCTTGACTAAACTGAAAAGTATTTATTCAGTTATAAAAATGTTTACTTGTTTAGTGGTAAAACTGCTTTACACAAACTTAAAAATCAAATTGGTGTCTTCCCTGTTTGCAGGATTCCCGTGGTTTTCCAGGCATCAGCAATGGATGATGTTGGAATTATCATTCCAGCTCAAAGAGCCTCTATGTATTTCTAGCTTTAATCTCACAGAGAGTTGGTTTAGATGGGATATTGGGAAGGAATTCTGGCTGGGAGGGTGGGGAGGAGCTGGGATGGAATTCCCAGATTTGCTGTGGCTGCTCCTGGATCCTGGAAGTGTCCAAGGCCAGGCTGGACACTGGAGATGGAGCCTGGGACAGTGGGAGATGTTCCCATGGCAGGGGTGGGATTTAAGGTCCTTTCCCACCCAAACCATTCTGGGATGAGCAGGCAGTGCTGGAATCCCCATTCCTGGAGGGATTTAAAACCCCTGTGGAGGTGGCACTTGGGACATGGAGCAGGGGTGGCCTTGGCTGTGCTGGGGATGGTTGGACTCGATCTTAGATGGGAACTGCCAGGGCTGGACAAACCTTTCCATGAAGAAATGCTCCCAATTTCCACCCTGAGCCTGCCCTGGCCCAGCCTGAGGCCATTCCCTCTCCTCCTGTCCCTGTTCCTGGAGCAGAGCCCGACCCCCCCGGCTGTGCCCTCCTGGCAGGGAGTTGTGCAGAGCCACAAGGGCCCTGAGCCTCCTTTGCTCCAGCTGAGCCCCTGCCCAGCTCCTCAGCAATTCTCCAGCCCCTGCCCAGCTCCCTCAGCCCTTCCTCACATTTTCTCATAGATAAAATATGGGTTCCACAAGAAAAGATGTGGAGATTTGCATAAAAACCTGGAATTTTTTCACCATTCTGAGTCCAGGCCATGGGAGGTGGGTTTGGCATCGCTGCTCTGGGTGAGCCCCTCCCAAACCTCAGGGAACATCCAGAGACCCCTCGTGTCCTGAAAACCAAGGTGGGGATCACCCACAGCCTGATCTTGGAGCCTTTCCCAACAAAAATTCTCCTGTGACCTCACCCAGGTGGGGAAAAGCCCCATCAACACCCCCTGCTCAGCTTTTTTAAGGAGTTTTCCCTCAGAGGGAGAATTCCTGCAGCAGCTCTGTGGGGCAGCACAGCTTTTAGAGCTCCATCTGATAGTGGAGGGTTAAAATGTCTCTAAAACATGAGAATTGTGTACAGTAGATTCAGGGAGTGGAAGGAAAGGTTGGGTCTGGTAGGGCTGGGAAAAGGAACCAGGCCCTTTGAGCTTTGTCTGCACCTGTGGAATCACCATATGATAAATAACACAACTGTTAAATATAATGATTGTTTGGTAATTGAATGGAATTATTGTTTAATTGTAATAAGAATCATGAGAAATGATGTAATTGTAACAAGAATCATGAGAAAGGATGTTTGAGGGAACTGATGAAAATTACAAGAATTCATGCTTGGATAAAATCAATGTATACAATAGAATAATATGGGTTTAATAATGAATATATAGTTATATAACAAGAAGGGTATAAAACATGTCCATCTGGAATCCCCATGTGGGAGTCAGATTTGGGGTTGTACCCCAGATTCCCAGAGCTCTTCACTAAAAGCACCTGCAGACAATCACCCTGGGTGATGTGTCTCCACACTAACACACCCAGGCTGAAAAGCCAGACTTGTGTCCCCAAACCATCATTTCCCTGCCCTGCAGCTCCCAGCCCAAGCCCAGCTGCCCTTTGGCAGGCTGTGGTTTCAGCTGCAGCTCCCAAAATGTCACTGCTGCTCCTCACCCCTGCCCATCCATCACCCCTGACCCACGGGGAGGGGAGCACAGCCCTCCCAGTGATCCCAGTGATCCCAGATTGCTGCCCCTGTTCCTCTGCTTCCCCAGCCAGCTCCAAACCCAGCCCCTCATCCCAGCCTGTCCTTTCCCTGGCCCTGCTTTAGGCCTGCAATCAATTAGGCAGGACCCAGCCCAGTGGCTTGGAGAGCGGCTTAGAGCAGCTTTAATTTTGATTAATATCTCCTGCTGCCTTTAAAACCATCTAGGCACGACTCCCTGCCCAGCCAGGCTTGTTAAAATCATAAATCAATCCATTCCCTTCCCTCCAGACACTCCAAGACCTTTCCAGTTGCAGCCATCCAGCTCTTGCTGCCACAGACTTTTATTTACTGGGTTTGCTCTGCCTCTGCAGAGAGGAATATCCACTCATCAAAGCAGAAAAAAAAAGCCTGGAATTTGGATTTATTTGAAAGGGATTAAAGTTACCTGGTGAGGGCAGGACACTCTGGACAGCTCTATCCAGGTTGGGAGCAAATAAAGTCACCCAAGGACTTGTGTCCTGGGATTTTGCCCATCCTTGGAATGTGCCTGGGAGGAAAAACACTCACCTGGACATGTGATCATTTATTTATCTGATAAAAGTTCCCTCAGCTTTAATCACCAGCTAGTTCAGATCCCCAAAATCCCATTTCAGAGCCCCAAACCAGCCCCTTTTATCCCTCCTTGGTGCTCTTCCCATCCCAATCCCTGCCCCATCCACTCAGCCCTGGGGAGGAAAGCACTGAGGAAATCAAATTACTGCTCCTTTCACTATTTGTGTGTTTTATTCCCTTTTCTGGCACTCAAGGAACAGATTTGGGGTTTGGAGCTCAGAGTAGATCCCGAGGTTCCCCATGTCCCTGGGGGTCTCAGCCCTGTCTCAGGTGCAGGGTTTGTGTGCAGGGATCCCCACCAGGGGCTCTCCCAGTTTTCCCAAATCCAGGAGCTGACTGGGAACAGACACTGGCTCTCCCTTTGGGAAAAAATCCGAGTTTTCCAGTTTGGATTCCTCAGAAAAGGAAACAATTGCTGAGTTTTCTCTTCATTCTCAGGCTTGCTGCTGAGTCCCTGCTTGTCAGAGGAGCAGGGCCCAGTGGAGGTGTGGAATTCCCAATTTTTCCAAGGAAAGCTGGCTGAGCAGAGGACAGAGACCTTCAAAGGACATTTCAAAGAGTGAGCAAAGCCCTTCTTGGGCAGCAAAACTTCCCAGAACCTCAAAGGCCACCAGGAGGGGAGAAAATCCCAGATTTTTGAGGTTTTGCAGCTCCAAGCTGTGAGAGGGACGAGCTCAGAGATGGAAGTGGCAGCAGAAAATGGGGAATGCTCTTTCCCAGGGGTTTTTTTGGGAATGGACACCCCCAGCAGGGACCTGGAGCTCTCCCACCCCAGCACTGGGATTAGGGGTTTGGCCTCAGGATTTTTTGGGATAAATGGTCAGGATCTCCTCCAGGGATTTTGCATCATTATGGATTGTGCTCTCCACAAAGCCTGGGGTGTTTCAGTCCCTAAAAATCATGGAATGGGTTTGGAAGGGACCTTAAATCCCACCTCATTCCACCCCTGCCCTGGACAGGGACAGCTCCCACACCCCAGAGGGGCTCCAGACCCCATTTCCTGCCCTCCTGAGTGTAAAATCCCAGTTATTCCTGCTTGGGAGGTTTATCCATCCCTCTGCAGCTGCTCCAGGAACATCTGGATGAACCCAGCCCTCATCCCTGTCACAAAAAAGGTTCAGATCCTGATTTCCTCCCCTTGCAGAACCAGCTGCTTTTCTCTCTGTATTTCACCATTCCCTTGGGTTGCAGCCATTTCATCCAAACTCCCTCTTGCTGCTGCTGGAGCAGGAATATCCAACAATTTGCTTAGAAATAGCTCTGCCTTGAAAAGTTCCAGCTCAGCAGACAGGTGGGGATTGTTGGGATTGCTCAGGGCTGGTTTTGATGCCCTGGCAGCGTTCTGAGGGATTTAATTCACCCACCACAGCAGAAAAAGAGTTTCTTTCTTTGTTTCTCTCTTTTAAAATCCAATATTTCAATGCCCCTTCTCCCCCAGACGTGAATTTACACACAAAATGTTTGTTCTGTTCCCAGAATTTAAAGCATTTTGTGGGGATGATCCCCAGGGTGAGGGGGTGATGTGTGTGCTGCATCCAGGGATGGGAAGGGAGGTCGGAATAAATCAGGATCCCTTGGACAGCGTGGCATAAATAATGTGGAATAAAGGATGGAGAAAGAACGGCTTGGGCTGGGATAAAGTCAATTTTCTTCCTCAGGCTGGTGTGGGAATTCTGATTTGTGGGAAAAGGGGAATGAAATCCCCGTTTGGTTTTTCCTTTCCCTATTAGAGCCTTGACCTCCCACTTTTCCCCCTCCCGATTTTCTCCCCTGTCCCGTGGGGTTGTGCTGGGATAATTCCCCCTCGGATCGGGCGCTGTGGATGCCGAATCCCGGGCTGGGTTTGGGATCAGCAGGTGGAGCTGTTTGTTCACTCTTTTTACAGCGCAGGGGGACGCGATTCCCAGGTTTTGGAAAGATCCCGTGTCCTGGGAAGGTTCCATCCCGTCCCTGCCCTGAGCCATTCCCTCCTGGAAAACATTTAAGGAATAATTCACGCTGGAGGGGGTTTTCTCCCAGCTGGATAAAGTTCCAGGATGGATGAGATCCCAAGATTTTGGGAGTTGAACAAACTGAGCCCCTCCTGCTGCTGGATCCAGGGATGGGCAAAGGGCTGGAGCTTCCCATGGAAACGTTTTTCCTGGAAAATTCAAATTTTTCCTTGGTTTTTCCTCTTCCAGCACAGGAGGATGTGGAGCTGCTGCAGAGGAAGCACCAGGATCTGAGGAAAGGCTGGGAAAATTTGGGAATATTCACCTGGAGAGAAGCTTTGGAATGGCCTGAAAGAGCTCCAGGAAGGATGGGGAGAGGATTTGTAGGGACAGGACAAGGAGGAATGGATTCAAACTGGCAGGGAACAGATTTAGATGGGATTTGGGGAAAGAATTCCTCCCTGAGAGGGTGGGGAGAGCCTGGAATGGAATTCCCAGACTGGCTGTGGCTGCCCCTGATCCCTGGAATGTCCAAGGCCAGGCTGGGGCAGTGGGAGTGGAACTGGCTGAGATTTCAGGTCCCTTCCAACCCAACCCAGTCTGGAATTCCATGATTTTCCAAGCTGATTTTTTACTCCTCCTCCTGCAGCACTGGGAATTCTGGAAAACACCAAAAATCCCTTTCCCACAAACTTTTCTTCCTCTTTCTCTCTTCACTCCCAAGCGACATCACCCCACTGAAGCTGTTTGGGATTTTTCTCTGGGGCACAGCCACAGATGTTTGCCTGATCCATGTTTTAGCAGCCCCTGGAAAAAAAGCTGGATGCTGCTAATTCCATTTTATGGGATTATGATGAACTCCCCTGAATTAATGGTGCTTACAAATATGGCCCCTGTGAAATCCTTGACACTGGGTGTTAACCTGGGAGCTGAGCCATAAAATCCAATCCACATTAAAAACCAGTGGGCTGTGCTCTCAGGGCATTCAAAAAGCCACTTTTTGTGTGA
>CM067568.1:60224486-60329486 GCA_034336665.1 Luscinia megarhynchos
ATGATGGATGGATGGATGGATGGATGGATGGATGGATGGATGGATAAGATGATGGATGGAATGGATGGATGGATGGATAATGGATGGAATGGAATGATGGATGGAATGGATGATGGATGGATGGATAGGATGGATGATGAGATGGAATGGATGGATGGATGGATGGATGATGGATGAGATGGATGGATGGAATGGAATGGATGGATGGAATGGAATGGATGGATAGAATGGATAAGGATGGATAGATGGATGGATAATGGAATGGATAGGTATGGATGGATGGATAGGATGGATGGATAGATGATGGAATGATGGAATGGATAGGATAGGTATGGATGGATGGATAGATGGATAGGATGGAATGGATAGGATGATGGATAAATGATGGAATGGATGGATGGATAGGATGGATAGGTATGGAATGGAATAGATGGATATAAATGGAATGGATGGAATGGATAGAGTATTGGATAGATGATGGAATGGATAGATGGATAGGATGGAATAGGATGAATGGAATGGAAAATGGAATGGAATGGATGGATAGATGATGGATGGATAGGATGATGGAAATACGAGATAGACAATAGACCATGGGATGCAGATGGATGATGGATGATGAGAGATGGATGATGGATAATGGATAGGAATAGGATGGATGGAAATGACAATGAATGATAGAGAGATGGATGGATAGAATGATGGATAGGCTATGGAAATGGATGGATGGATGTATAGGTATGGATAGGATAGATAGACGGATAGATGGATGGATGGTACTGGATAGGATAATGGATGGATGGATGGATGGATGGATGGATGGATGGATGGATGATGGATAGATGGATGGATGGATGATGGATGATGGATGGATGGATGGATGGATGGATGGATGGATGGATAGGATGGATGGATGGATGGATGGATGGATGGATGGATGGATGGATGATGGATGATGGATGGATGATGGATGGATGGATGATGGATGGATGGATGGATGGATGGATGGATGGATGATGGATGGATGGATGGATGGATGGATGGAAGAAAATCCATGGATGATGCAGCCTTCAAAAAAGTGACCATGGGAAAATTTGGAGTTCCGAGGTACTCAAGAGTAGAGAGCAAGATAAGGAGTGGAAATACAACTGTGGGCTCCAGAAGGAAATAATTTCAACCTTTTCTTGGGCCTAACTGATGAAATCACGTCCCTGGGTGGGTTAAATGGACCTAGGAGAGCTGGGTGATGCCAAGGACAGCTCCTGGAGTGCCGTGTCCTTGCACACAAGGGATGAGGGTGTCCCTGCTGCCTGCCCCACTTTCCTTTTCAGTTATCTCACTTTTTCTATGCCTGTTCTGCAGAATGACACCGAACCCAGGGACAGATCTCTCCATAAATGCCATGGTCAGATATTCCTAAATCAGGACAAGAACAAGGGCTGTAACAGAACTCTCTCAGCCTGTACCCACTGCAGGTGGGATCGTGGCCACAGCTGAGAGCTCTGAGCTGTGTTTTCCATTTCAGACACATCCTCTGAGCAAAAAAAGCAACTCCTTTCTATATATTAATAAAGAAACTCATCAAGAACTCCTGTTTCCAGGTAAATTCTGTTAGGATGTTTGGCAGCATCAAAAAGACCTTCAAATAGACTATTTAGCAAATAGCCTTGTCTGTGAGAGCTGAAAGATTTGGCCACGCTTGGTAATTTATGTCCTGCTTCTCTTAAGGGAAGGTAATAAATCACAGAGTGTGTTTTACCTGGGGAGAGGGGGAGAGGGAGAGAGAGGGAGAGAGAGGATGCTCTCTGCTCTGCACCTTCATTATTTGTCTCCAGCTTCAAAGCCCAGAGCAGGCTGAGAGCTGGGAGAGGGACAGATAATGATGCCCCGTAATCAGCAGAGTAATCACGAGATGGCTCTGTTACATTCCTCTCCTGGAATATTAATGGAGTGAGGACGCTGCAGACTGATGTGCAACAGGGCTCTCAAATCCCTCCAAATGGCTCCTCAGCCCATTACTCCTGCTGTCTGTTCTGCAGGCTGGGGGAGGGAGGTGCAGCAGCCAGCAGCAGCCTCGCCTCCTGTCGCTGCCCAAGGTTCTCCTTAGCCCCGAGATCACCTCAGGAGGACATAAAGGTGGTTTAAACTTTGGTTTTTTTCCCAAAGCCGCTGATGAGAGATTGCAGGAGATGGTTTTTCAGAGGCTCCTAAGGATTGTTGATTGTTCCTTGTCTCAGGAACTCTGCCCGGCTCACAGCTCTGCCCAGCCGGGCACCCAGGATGGAATCTGCCTGCTGAGGGCAGGGCTGATCTCACACAGCCTGAATTACCTGCTGAATGTTTATAACAATTTTCCAATACAATACAGTCTTGTTAAACAGTCCAGCTCTGACCCATCCAATCTGACAGTGCCAGCATGTCACCCAGCATGGATGGCACGGAGAAGGAGGAGGAAGAGGAATCCACACCCCAAATTCTCCATCTTGGCCACGTGTCCCTTATCACAAACATCCCCAAAATCTATTTATCTACGTTCTAACAACCTAATTTACACTTTACTAATTTTGGTGGCTTGTTTCCATTCCCTCTGTGTTGGTAATTTCCCCCAGAGGTTTTGGAATTCAGTGCCTGAAACACCAGGGTCTCACTCAGGGGTCTTTGAGACCCTCGCCAGGGGGTTTTGAGACCCCCAAGGAGGCCAGGGGGACACCCTGGGCTCCCACAGCCTCCCTTCTCCAAGAGGCACAGCAGAGAAGCAGCACTGTGTGCTGAAAGCAGCCTGGGTTTAACCTCCACAGCTAATCCTGGGCTCGCTCAGGCTGCCCTGAGAGACAGCAAGCAGCAGGAAATGCATTTCACCTGCTGGAGCCACAGCAGCTGCTCTGGGACCCTCTGGGGGTGCTGAGGGGTGCAGGGGGTGCCCTGTCCCTTGTGTGTCCCCCCAGCTGGGACATCCCAGCACACAGGGCAGGGCTGTGCCCTGAGTGGGGATCTCGCCCCACTGGCTGTGCTGGGGGCAGCAAATCCACACTCTGCTCCTGCCATCCCCGAATCCTGCAGCCTGGAAAAGCCCCCCAAGATCAAATCCAGCCATTCCCTGAGAGCCCCCAGAGCCCAGGGACAGGAACAGCCCTGTCCTCATCACCAGGGCCAGCTCCAAAAGCCTTCAGGCTCCTTAGGATCAGGGATTTGTTTGGGTTGGAAACGCCCTGCGAGGCTGAGCCCAGCTGCTCCCCAGCACTGCCAAGTGTCCCCAAGTGCCACCTCCACAGGGCTCTGAGATCCTGCAGGGATGGGGACAGCAGCTGTGCCAGGGCTGGACAATCCTTTCCATGAGGAAATTTTCCCAATTTCCACCCTGAGCCTGCCCTGCCCAGCCTGAGGCCGTTCCCTCTCCTCCTGTCCCTGTTCCTGGAGCAGAGCCCGACCCCCCCGGCTGTGCCCTCCTGGCAGGGAGTTGTGCAGAGCCACAAGGGCCCTGAGCCTCCTTTGCTCCAGCTGAGCCCCTGCCCAGCTCCTCAGCAATTCTCCAGCCCCTTCCCAGCTCCTCAGCAATTCTCCAGCCCCTGCCCAGCTCCTCAGCAATTCTCCAGCCCCTGCCCAGCTCCTCAGGAATTCTCCAGCCCCTGCCCAGCTCCTCAGCAATTCTCCAGCCCCTGCCCAGCTCCTCAGCAATTCTCCAGCCCCTGCCCAGCTCCTCAGGAATTCTCCAGCCCCTGCCCAGCTCCTCAGCAATTCTCCAGCCCCTGCCCAGCTCCCTCAGCAATTCTCCAGCCCCTGCCCAGCTCCTCAGCAATTCTCCAGCCCCTGCCCAGCTCCCTCAGGAATCCTCACAGCATTTGTGCTCAGAGCAGGGTGATTCTCTGGACAAATGTCAGCACACCTCTGTTTCTCTTGGGAAGCACCAAGCTCTCCCAGAGGAGCTCAGGAATCCCCAGAGCTCTGCTGGGAGCAGGGGAAGCATTCCCAGTGCTGGGCTGGGCTGCTCAGGGACACGGGATGGGAGAGAAGCACTCCTTGGAAAGGCTCTGCAGCACTCCAGAGCACATTCCATCATGGATCTCACTCGGGTGTCCTGGCACAGCCACCCAAATTCCAACATGGCCCCTCCTGTGCTCCAGTCCCACATTAATGCCTCCCACAGGAAGGGGATGCCTGGAATCCTAAGGAGAGGGATGCACAGAGCATCACAGGAGAGTTTCCAGCCCAAATCCTGCTCTTAACCATGGAATATCCTGAGTGGGAAGGGACCCCAGCGACCATCCAGCCCAGCTGCTGGCGCTGCAGACATCCCAACCACCCCCTGTGCATCCCTGAGAGCATTGTCCAAGCACTCAGCATGGCCAAGTGTCCTGGCAGCACTTCCAGCCTTATCCAAACGTCTCCATTGTTCAGGTTTTCCCAGCAAGTGTTGGGATCATCCCTTGCCACATTCTGAAAAAAAATGTTTTCAATTTCTCCCTTGAAGTAACCACAGAAAAATAAAATATTCCTGTAACTTAATTCAAATTAATTTGTCCAAGAGGGGTTTGTTGTGCTGTGTCTGGTTATTTCTCTCAGCCAAACTGAGTAACTGCAATTTTACCCAACTTCTTTCTTCCCTGAGGTCAAGGAGGGCTGTGAGCAGGCACAGACCTGAAGGGACAGTCCCTGACCTCTTTATCTTCCCTGTAGCCACATCTGCTACCTGAGCTAATTTATTCTCCACAGACTGATAATAAAATATGAAAAACAGCAAGTCATATCAGTGGAGAGGTTTAATGGAGCTGAAAACTCCAAGGACTCCCTGGCAATTCATCCTTTCAGTGTCTGAAGGGGCCTGCAAAGAGCCTGGAGAGGGATTTTGGACAAGTAACGGAGGGACAGGACAAGGGGGGACGGGCTCAAGCTGAGAGAGGGGAAATGTAGGTGAGATACAGGGAAGGGATTGTTCCTGGGAGGGTGGGGAGGGGCTGGGCTGGAACTCCCAGAGCAGCTGTGGCTGCCCCTGGATCCCTGGAATGTCCAAGGCCAGGCTGGACTCTGGGGCTGGAGCACCTGGGACAGTGGGAGGTGTCCCTGGGATGGGATAATGGGATGGGATGGGATAATGGGATGGGATAATGGGATGGGATTTAAGGTCCTTTCCAACCCAAAGCCTTGGATTCTGTGAATTCCAAGCCCTGCCCCAGACTTTAGGGCACAAGGTGAAACAGCTGGAGCACAGCACCCATCAGAACCTCATCAGGACCTCCCCCCTCAGCTGAGAACATGCTCTGCCTGTGCTGATGTGAATCCCAGCCCTCGGCAGGACGGGCACTGCAGTGTTCCCTCCAGGCTGGGAAAGGCTGGGAATTCTGCTCAGAGGGAACAGTCCGAGGCAAATCCGAGGAAAGTTGGGACCAGCAGCACGGGAGGAGCTGCTGCTGCTGCTGCGAGCTGGAGTGAAACCCGGGCTGGGCTCGCCACCTGCTGCTGCTGCTGCCAATTGCAGCAGGGATGGGATAATGGGATAATGGGATGGGGTAATGGGATGGGATAATGGGATGGGATAATGGGATGGGATCCATGGGATAGGATGGGATGGGATGGGATAATGGGATGGGATCCATGGGATGGGATGGGATGGGGTAATGGGATAGGATGGGGATAATGGGATGGGATGGGAAAATGGGATGGGATGGGATGGGATGGGATAATGGAATGGGATGGGATAATGGGATGGGATGGGATGGGATGGGATCCAATGGGATGGGATAATGGGATGGGATGGGATAATGGGATAATGGGATGGGATAATGGGATGGGATGGGATAATGGGAAAATGGGATGTGATGGGATAATGGGATGGGGGGATGGGATGGGATAATGGGATAATGGGATGGGATAATGGGATGGGATAATGGGATGGGATCCATGGGATGGGATGTGCACCTTTGCCTCACCTGCCCTGCTGGGATCTGCAGCTGGGGCTGGGCTGGGGGCACTGCCACCAGCAGAACTGGGAGGGAAAGGGGTGCTGAGCCCTGATCCCCGTGGGAGTGGGGAGAGGAGAACCCTGCCCCAGTGGGAGAGGACACAGCACAGCTGCTCTCTGCTCTGGCTGGGAGGAGGGGACGGCAGGGACCCCTCCCACTGTCCCAATGCCAGCCTGGCCTTGGGCACTGCCAGGGATCCAGGGGCAGCCACAGCTGCTCTGGCAATTCCAGCCCAGCCAGGAATTCCCAATTCCCAACATCCCACCCATCCCTGCCCTCTGGCAGTGGAACCATTCCTGTGTCCACGACCTCACAAAGTCTCCGATGCCCACCTGAAGTCGTGTGTCCCTTCCCGTGTCCCTGCCCCAAGCCACAGTGCCCACAGACCCCAGAGATCTGCACAGGAGCTTCACAGGGAATCAGGACATCAGCCCTGCGTGCACGGGGGAGACAGTGACACCCTGAGCATTTCACAATTCCCTGCTCCCAGGAACGGCCTCATTCCAGCACAGCTGGGACAGGCCCCAGGCTCCTGCTGCACACACTCCAGGGGCTGGGAGCTGCCAGGGCTGCAGCAGCTGGGTGCCCGCCCCTCTGTGTCCGTGTGGGATCTGCCCCTGGGGCATCCACCCTGCTCAGGGCTGACAGCAGGAAAGCAGCAGCCAGCCAGGAGGGCAGGACCAGCATCTGGAGCCATTCAGTTGGAAATTAATGACATAGATTATGTAATGAGAGCAGATGAGCTGAATTAGTGTTCCAGCATGAACTGTGAGAGCAGAGCCTGAGCCTGGAGCTGCACATCCCTGCCCACAGCTCCTCTGGTGCTGGGAGATGTTCCAGCCTCCAGGCAGGAATTGGTGTGGGCCAGCACCTGCTGGGGTCCCTGTGGCACCTGGGTGGCCCCAGTGTGGCAGTGCCAGCCCCAGTGTGGCAGTGCCAGCCCCAGTGTGGCAGTGCCAGCCCCAGCAGGGCAGTGCCAGCCCCAGTGTGGCAGTGCCATCCCCAGTGTGGCAGTGCCAGCCCCGCAGGGCAGTGCCAGCCCCAGAGTGGCAGTGCCAGCCCCAGCAGGGCTCTGGCTCAGCAGTGCCAGCCCCAGTGTGACAGTCCCAGCCCCAGCAGGGCTCTGGCTCAGCAGTGCCAGCCCCAGCAGGGCAGTGCCAGCCCCAGCAGGGCAGTGCAAACCCCAGAGTGGCAGTGCCAGCCCCAGTGTGACAGTCCCAGCCCCAGTGTGGCAGTGCAAACCCCAGAGTGGCAGTGCCAGCCCCAGCAGGGCTCTGGCTCAGCAGTGCCAGCGCTGGGTCCTGTCTGACCTTGGGCTCTGCTGCGGGGCAGCCGAGTGGAAAGCTGAAACCATCATCTCCCACAGAGACTGCGGGAAAAAGCCTCAGGGAGAATCTTCTGTCGGTTCCTGAGGCGTGATTAACTGCCTTAATTCCAGATGATTAATGGCTCTCCCTTCTCGGAGGCCGAGTCTCCGTGCACGTGCTGTGACTGGAGAGGCTTCCTTCCCAAAACTTCCACACCAAAACTTCCATTGCCCAAAATTCCACCCCAAAAGTCCCACAAAACTTTCCACCAAAAATTCCACTCCCAAACTTCCCTCCCAGGCTTCCTCTCAAAGGCTTCCACCCCAAAAGGCTTCCACAGTCCTCAAAAGGGCTTCCACCCCAAAAGGCTTCCACCCCAAGGCTTCCACAAGGCTTCCACCCCAAAGTTCCACCCCAAAAGTTTCCCCAAGGCTTCACTCCAGGCTTCCATTCCCCAGATGCTTCCATCCCCAAGGCTTCCATCCCCAGGGTCTTCCACCCAAGACTTCCACCACTGGTCAAGTTCCTTCTGGCTGGCTTCCATCCCCAAGATGTTTCCTAGGATTCCACCAGACTTCAAAGGCTTCCACCCCAAGGCGATCATTCCACCCAAGGGCTCCACTTCCAAGGCTTCCACTCCCAGGCTTCCATTCCATCACCCCAAGGCCTCGGCTTCACTTCAAGGTCTTCCATCAAAGACTTCCACCCCAAGGCTTCCTACCCCAAGACTTCCTAGGGCTACTCCATGCTGTCATTCCACCCCAAGGCTTCCACTCCATTCCAAGGCCTCCACCCCAAGGCTGCACCCCAAGGCCTCCATGGGCAACCGGGACTTCCACAAGACTTCCACCCCAGGCTTCCACTAGACTTCCAAAGGCTTCCACCCCAAGGCAGTTTCCACCAAGACTCATTCCCCCCAAGACCTCCACCCCACAAGACTTCCATCCCCAGACTTCCACAGGCTTCCATCCCAGGCTCCAGGTCTTCCCCAAGGCTTCCACCCCAAAGGCTTCATTCCCCAAGGCTTCCACCCCAAGACTTCCACAAGACTTCCCTAAAAGACTTCCACCCCAAGGCTTCCACTTCCCAAGATCATTCCGATCCCAAAAGGCTTCCACTTTCGAGGGTTCCCCACCCCAAGATCTTCCACCTAGATCTTCCACCCCAAAACCTCCACCCCAAAACTTCCACCCCCAAAACCTCCTCCCCAAATATTTAAACTCAAAGACTTCCACCCCAAAACTTCCACACCAAAACTTCCTTCCTAAAAGGCTTCCACCCCAAAACTTCCTTCCCAAAACCTCCTTCCCAAAAACTTCCTTCCCAAAGCTTCCACCCCAAAACTTCCACCCCAAAAGACTTCCCACACCAAAACTTCTGATCCCAAAAGGCTTCCTCACCAAAGCTTCCACCTCAAGACTTCCACACAAAAGGCTTCTGTCCCAAAACTTCCACCTCTAAAGCTTCCTCCCCAAAAGACTTCACTTCCCAAAAGACTTCCATCCCCAAAAGACTTCCACCCCAAAACTTCCACCCCAAAACTTCCACCCCAAAACTTCCATCCCAAAACTTCCACCCCAAAACTTCCTTCCCAAAACTTCCACCCCAAAACTTCCACCCCAAAACTTCCACCCCAAAACTTCCACCCCAAAATCTTCCACCCCAAAACTTCCCCCCCAAAACTCCCATGGCTGCTGCCACCCTGTCCCAGCTGTGCCACCCTGCCCCTGCCCATGGTGCTCCCCCCAAAACCAAGGAGCCCTGGGTGTCCCCTGAACTGGCACTGCTGGGACACCTCCAGCCCTTGTCAGGCTCTCACAGCAAGAGAGACCTGGAGGGGCTGGAGCAGGGAAGGGACCAGAGCTGGGCAGGGGCTGGAGAATTCCTGAGGGAGCTGGGAAGTGCTGTGCTGGTGGGGGCAGTGTGGGTGTGTTTGCATTTTGGGTTTTTGGGGTCCCACACTCACATGGGTGATGTGCTGGTGGGGGCAGTGTGGGTGTGTTTGCATTTTGGGTTTAGGGGTCCCACACTCACATGGGTGGTGTGCTGGTGGTACTGCAAGGAGAAGCTCAGTAATGCATTATCCAGGGGATTAAAGTTCTGTTTCAGTCACCAACCCATCAGGGACACCAATGTGATTCTGAGGTGTAGAGCTCAACCTTTCCCCTCTTGTTAGAACTGAAGGAAATCCCAAATTTCTCCTTCCCTAAAGTCACAAAGAGTGGGAAGGTTTGACAAGGGGCCAGAGGGAATTCATGGCCCTGTTCAGGAGATGAGGAGGAGCAGCTGAGGGAGCTGGGGAGGGGCTGGAGAATCCCTGAGGAGCTGGGCAGGGGCTGGAGAATTGCTGAGGGAGCTGGGCAGGGGCTGGAGAATTGCTGAGGAGCTGGGCAGGGGCTGGAGAATTGCTGAGGAGCTGGGCAGGGGCTCAGCTGGAGCAAAGGAGGCTCAGGGCCCTTGTGGCTCTGCACAACTCCCTGCCAGGAGGGCACAGCCGGGGGGGTCGGGCTCTGCTCCAGGAACAGGGACAGGAGGAGAGGGAACGGCCTCAGGCTGGGCCAGGGCAGGCTCAGGGTGGATTTTAGGAGGAATTTCCCCGTGGAAAGGGAGCTCAGGGGTTGGAAGTGCCCAGGGAGGTTTGGATTCCCCATCCCTGTTTAGGAATTCCTGGATGTGGCACTCACTGGGATGGGGCATTGGGCACAGCTGGGATTCTGATCCTGGAGGGTTTTCCCACCTCAGGGATCCTGGGACTCTGTGACACTTCAGAGATTTGTGACCCAGCAGAACAAACTGTGGGAAGAACCTCGACAGAAGTTCCCAAATCTGTGGTGAACAGTCAGCAGAACCCTGCTGCCCACGGGGGCCAGAACCAAACCATCCCAGTGTGCAGTGACCAGCAGGCAGGGACGCTCCTGAGGGAGCAGGAGGGAAGCCCAGGCTGCTCCTTCCAGCCCAAAGCTCAGCTGGGAAGAGAGCAGGAGGAGAGGGAAGCACTGGGCTCCCCCCTGGCAGGAACACATCCTCCAGACGAGCAGGGCTGGTTTCACAGCTCTTGGCAAACGTGGGCATGCTGAACATTTGGGCTAATTATCATAAACAAGCCTAAATGAATGTCCTGAAGGAGCAGGAGGTGGCTGAGCACACGTGTTCCACACAGCAGCCAGCAGTGACCCTCTGGAGCTGAATCATTCATCACCTGGCACAGGTTAAGCCAGTGGAGACTCCAGAAAAAACCCACAGTGCTTTTCACAGCTCTGGACCAAGGGTTCCTCCCATCCCCGCCCTGGGGCTGGAATGCAAGCTGTGCATCCCCAGGATCTACAGATAAACTCCCAGGGCTGACTTGCTGCTCCTGTGCTCAGTGGTGGGAAGTTGCATCCTGGAGTTTCTGGGGCAGGCAGCGAGCTGGGGGATGTGGGGGGATCCCCAGGGCTGGTTGTGCTCTCCTGGGTGCAGTAAGAGAGGTCAGTGCAAACCCCAGCCCAGCTGAGCTCTGGGAAGGCAGAAGGGGGCTGAGTTCCACACAGAGCAGATTATTGTTTATATTTATAAACATATAAAAATAAAAGTGCTGCTGGATCAGAGGGGTTTGGATTCTCCAAAGAGGGCAAATCACAAAACCAGGCTCTGTGCAAACAACACCTGAACTGCCCTGGGCACCCAGTCCCACACTCACTGCCCACATTTTCCAGTGAAAAAAAAAGAAAAAATTCCTTTGTCTCCAAGGTTTTCCTGTGGAATGGATTCCTGCCAGGAGCAGTTAGGTCTGATTAAAACCCAGATTTATCTCCTGTGCTCTCCCCACGCCCCTGGGCTCAGGGCTGGCAGGATCCTGGCAAAGAGAGTTTGTTGGAATTGGGGATCCCTCTGGGCACTCCCACAGCCCACAGTGCCTGACCCTGCTCCTGGAAGGGAGCATGACTGAAAAAAGGAGGACACCATGAGATTTAAGGAAGTTACCAGGTGTTTCTCACTGTAGGATCTTTTCAGTGCTGATAAATTTGCCAAAGTTCACATTTTCTGTGCCAGGCCAGTCCAAGCTGATCCTTCTGGAACATTTTTCCCACAATAAACTGGCTACTGCAGCATTCCCATCCCTGGCCAGGCAGGGCTGGCACTGGGGGGGATTTAAGGCTCCTTCCATCCCAAAGCAGTCTGGGATTCCTGGGATTCTCTTTCTAAAAACAATTGCAGAGAAAAAAATCCAGGGAAGGTGAAGGCATGGTGGGTGTGGGAACTGCAGGTGGTGGGTGCTGCCCACACTCAGGGTCTGCATTCCAGGGCTCTTCCAGCAATAACCTTGTGCCATTCCCAAAAACTGCTCTTTTCCAGGCAATATGGAGCCCATGGAGAGAGAAAGATGCCTGGGAATGTCCATTCAAGGCTTTTATGATCCTTGCTTCATCGTGAAGTTTAGTGCCAGCCCAAATTAAATTCATTTTACAATATGTATTTATTTATCAGCTTCTTAACAGAACAATTTGGAAACATCCCAGAGACTTTAAACAACAGAACTGTTTTTCCTTTATGGCAAAAAAAAAAGGGATTTTGCCATTCTTTTCCCAGGGAGAGCAGCCAGCACAGGCCCCCCGCTCCAGCTTGCACAAGGATGGATTCTTTTTCCACACAAAACTTCTCCAGTTTAGCACTTCCAAGCTGTCATTGTCACACCACAGTCAGTTAATTACATTTATAATTCCAGAAACACGGGTGGTAGAAATTGAATCTCAAGTAAAAAGCTGTCTCTCAGACAGTGGGCAAATAAAACTTTGCTTATCTCGCTGTAATTTCACGATACACAGCATGAGGCACTGAAAAATCCCTCAATAATGTAAGTTATCACTAACAGGGAGTGCTGCACTCACTTCCTTGCATTTTTATCGTGGCCAATATGGGAATACAGCTGGGGAGAAAGGACTGGGAGCACTGCTCAGCCAGTGACAGACACAGGGGTGTGAACCACAGTGAAGTGTGGAGAGACTTTATAACTTACACAAAGTTATTGGCTTGGCTTGCAGAGCAGGGTGTGCCCAGCAGTGTGTGCTCCATCTATTCTGTCAGTGCTCTGTGTCTTCCCACAGCCCATCCTCCCTCAGGAGATATCTCCTGTTAATGGGCCATGTGTTAAAAACCAGCTGGGCAATCATCTTTATCTTCCCACAGCCCATCCTCCCTCCAGGAGATATCTCCTGTTCATGGCCACTGAGTCCCAGGGCATGGCTGATAAAATTCCATCATCCCACTGGGAGATGCTCCAGCCAGGGCAGGAGCCAAGCCTTTCCTACCCAGATCAAAACTGAGATTTGGGACACCAAGGCACCTTCTTTCCACTGGATTCCAGAGGAAAACCAGACCTTTCCACATCATCCCTGGAGCTTCAGAGGAAACTGCACCTTCTCCAGGAGCACTGCTCCAGCTGAACCACATCTGCCCCTGCAGGAGGATGCAGCCACCATGGAATGGGACTGCTGCCAGCACCCTGCCTGACTGACGGGTGTCAGCTTGGATTCTGACTCTGGCAGGGTTTGGGATTGTTCTGTGTAATACTGCATTTCAATTTTAATTTTCCTAGTTAAAGAACTGTTATTCCTAATTCCCATCTCTTTGCCTGAGAGCCCCTTAATTTCAAAATTACAATAATAATTTGGAGGGAGGGGGTTTACATTCTCCATTTCAAGAGAAGCTCCTGCCTTTCTTAACAAACACTTGTCTTTGGAACCAGGACAGTTATAAAAGTAGGGATGCATTTATTTAGTGTTGAGGTGTATGGGGGCAGTTTTTCCAAAGGCATGCACACTTTTAGTAACTTTTTTTTTTTTTTTTTTTTTACAAATTAGGATTACACAATATACCTAATACATATTTATTTCCTATCTTAGCCTATCTTTGCTTCATATTAAATCTAGTTCCACACCTCTTCGTACTTGTGCATTGCTTTTTGGGTGGTTTTTAAAAAGAAGTAAAAGGAGACTTTATTGGAGTTGAACTTTTTACTTTGTCCTTCTGCATCTGCTCTTTAGTTTTTTGGTCATCTTCTATTGCATTTTACTTTCTTTATGTCAGGGCTGGGATTAAATATGTGTAAGATGGTATTTCTTGTTTGGACTCAGATGTTTATTAATTTTTATTTATATCACACTCTCACAGACTGTGAATTCTACAGCATTTTAACAAGCTAAAAATTGAGACTTTTTTTTTCTATAAAGTCTTTTAAAGGCAAATTGCCTCATTCAAAAAAGCTGTGTAAATTCTTTTTACTTTTAACTTAATAACCAATTATTTGTGAGCTGCAAGCTGGGGTCCCTGCAAGGCTGTGGAGGGTTCCAGGTGAGTGGAGCTCCCCATTCCCTCTCCCCACACCAGGAGCCAACCTCTGCTCCCCCTTCCCAAGCACTGTGTTCAGCTGTGACACCCCAAATGATTTGAAAACACCCTGAGGTGAGGGGAGCATAAGGATGAAACAACCTCCTTATCCTGCCAGGGTTCACCATGAATGGAGCTTGAAGGGCCCTGAGTGCAGCCCAGGCTCCTGCAGGTTGCAGGGAGGGGGAGTTGGATTTCCCTGCAGTCAGGACTGACAGCAGATCTGTGCAAACCCACGTCCTGCTTGCTTTGGAAAGGGCTCAGCTCCCTCAGGAGCAGCCCAGGGCCTGGCATGGCTCAAGCAGGTCACCAAGGCACGACTCCAGAGCCCAAGTGGAGACACACAAAGGCAGGGATTTGTCCCAGCATCAGTATCTTACCCCCAAGCACATTTCCTGTCACACAGTGATGGCTCAGCTGCAGCTCTGGGGCACTGGGAGCAAACAAAACAAAGCCAGGCTCAAAAAACCAAAAATAAGAAATGGGATTCTTGGCTTTGTTTGACAGACAGGACTAACACAGAGAGGCAGGAATCATCCCAAAGCCACAAGGGTTCCTGCTCTAGGTTCCTGCCCTGCCTTACAGGATGCACTGAGCATACCCCAAGCTGTCTGTCCACCCCCACAGAAAGAGGGAATGGGCTCCAAGATCCCCCAGTGGCCTGTGAGCAGTCACAGAACCTCGGGGATGGGTGGGATTGGAAGGGAAAGTGTCCAAGGGCAGGTTGGACATTGGGCTGGAGCACCTGGAACAGTGGGAGGTGTCCCTGCCATGGCACTGGGGGGATTTGAGGTCCCTTCCCAGCCCAAGGCATCCCAGGACTGTAAGGAATGGGAGTTACCCTCTGGAGGATCAGCAGCACCCAGCCAGTGTCAAACCCTGCCAGTGCACTGGCAGGAAATTAAAAATCCCCTCCTTGGCAGCAGCCAGCACCACCCAGGGGAAGCAGTGCCTGGATCCCACGTTTTGGGGCTGGCAAGGGAAAAATGGCTCATTTCTGCTTCCTCAGCTCTGCTGCTGCTGCTCTCTGTGTTCCAGAGGCACTCTGCCAGTGGGAGCTGAGGTAAACACATTCCAGGGGGTTACAGAGCAATAATTCCAGGGGAAAGCACAGGCCATGAGCTGTACTGCTCTGGAATCCTTCACAGCTCGGGAGGAAAGGAGCTGTTTACCCAACTTAACCCATGAACCCTGAGCAAAGAGACTTGGCAAGGGCTGCTCCCCCTCAGCAGCAATCAGAGATTGGATCTGCAGCATCAGCATCAGTCAGAGCTGTGCCCTGCTGAGAAGCTCAGAGGGCAGCACCAGGCCAGGGCAGTGCCCATGGGGAGGGAGGGCTTGGCTTTATTGCACCACACACCTCGAGGGAATAAAAGCACTTAGCAAGGATCATCCATCACTTCCCAACGCAGACCCCTCCCCTTCTGCAGCCCCTGAAGGGATAAAATGTCACAGTGTCCTTTTAGACCTATTGCTAATGCTTCAAAAAGAAGACAGAATATTCCAGAAATTTTCTACAGTTAGCCTATAATCCAAATTCTGCTCCTTCCTTTTTCTTGATTATCTGCTCATTGGCTCAAAGCTGATTTTCATAGAATCCCAGAGTGGTTTGGGTTGGAAAGGAGGTTAAAACTCATCCAGTGTGGCAGGGACACCTCCCACTGTCCCAGGCTGCTCCCAGTCCCAGTGTCTAGCCTGGCCTGGGGAACTGCCAGGGATCCAAAATTGGACACCTGTGCCAGGGCCTGTCCCCCCTCCCAGCCAGGAATTTATTCCTGTTATCCCACTGAAACTCCTATTTTGTTTAATCACCCCAGCTCCTGGGAGCATCTCCTCCCAAACTTATTTAACACCAAGCCTTGTGGAGGCCTCAGGATTCTCCTCTGGAGATCCAGCAGTGACGGGGAGGGGATCAGTGCCAGCACCACTGCAGTGGCAGCTTGTACAAATCCTGCACAAAGAATGCTGAAAGGGAGCTGAACTCCCTGAAAACTGAGTTCCAGGTGCCGCCCCCTCCTTCCCTAGGGAGATGTGTGGGAGTCCAGGGTATCTCCCTGGCTCCTTTGGGGATGCAAAAACCCCCATGGCAGACCCCTCTGAGACCCCCAAGAGCCACAGGGGCTGGATTTAGCTCCTTGGGCGAATTTACCAACACTGAGGGAAGAATCACAAAATATGAGAACAAGCAGAGTGTGAATTGGAATGTTAGAATGTAGAATAAGTGGGTTTTTGGATTGTTTATATTAAGGGCCATGTGGTCAAGATGGAGGAACCTGGGTGTGGTGGCTCCTTCTTCCTTGTGTCATCCATGTTGGGGTTGCATCCTGGGAAGCACAGGTTGGATGGGGAAAGAACTGGACATTGCAGAGAGTGAAAGGCATTGGGAAGAATCTGTAAACATTGTACAAGTAGTTTTAGGTATAAAAGATCAGGCACAGCCCATCAGGGGAGTTCTGTGATGGTGCCTTGCAGAGCAGGCCTGTGTCGGGCTGACTGAAACATTTTGGGAGATAAGATAAATAAACAGCTTTGAAACAACACAAGGTCGTCTCCAGAAGATTTCTTGCTGGTGACTCTGAGGGAATCCAGACTCCTGCCCACCTGCATGTCCTCTCTGAGGGGTCTCATGTCCAAAGAGA
The DNA here is from genome assembly GCA_034336665.1 of Luscinia megarhynchos. NCBI lineage: Eukaryota > Metazoa > Chordata > Aves > Passeriformes > Muscicapidae > Luscinia > Luscinia megarhynchos. Next base: position 60,240,756 of record CM067568.1, read on the forward strand.
CCCTGGGGCCAGACAAGATGTGCCAGGGACCCTTCCCCCATCCCACTGATGCTCCTCATCCTCAGCACCTCCAGACCCCAGCCTGCCCTCCTGCCCCCCCAGTGCCCTGCTGCTGCTGCCACCCCTCTGGCACTGCCAGCACTGCCAGCACTGCCCCAGCTCTGCAATGAAGCCACCCAAAGGGACAGCAGCCATGGCAACCCACGGTGCATCATTGCATCTCTGCTTCCCTCAGCCTCCAGGCCCAGCTGGGACACCAATGCTCTTGGAAAATAATTTTATTAATAGGGTTTTTTTCTTTTTGTCTTGAACGTGCTGCAATAAAATCAAATTTTATCTAAACAGGAGAGAGGGGAAGGAAAAATATCTCACCAGTGCTGAGTCTCAGGATGGAAAGCTGGGATAGCCATGGAAAGTGTGGAGTAAACTCCACACCTGACACTAAATCTCACTTAAATGGACTGATAAACTTCAGCCTCAGCAGAGAAGGGGCAGATTTGGCTGCCTCCCACAGAGTCTTAATAGCTTATTTATTTGTTAATTACTAGTTTTGCAATGTGTGAGGAAGAAAAGCAAGAAATGTATTTGAAATTTATAATAACAGGTACTCCATGTAACCCTGCATGGAGGTTCTGCCAGGAGAAAACTGAATGGGGAATATTGGAATCACTGAGGTTGGAAAAGCCCTCCCAGCCCATGGAGTCCCAGCTGTGCCCAGCCCAGAGCTCTGAGTGTCACATCCAGGTGACACCCCCAGGGATGGGATCCAAACCTCCCTGGGCACTTCCAACCCCTGAGCTCCCTTTCCATGGGAAATTCCTCCTAAAATCCACCCTGAGCCTGCCCTGGCCCAGCCTGAGGCCGTTCCCTCTCCTCCTGTCCCTGTTCCTGGAGCAGAGCCCGACCCCCCCGGCTGTGCCCTCCTGGCAGGGAGTTGTGCAGAGCCACAAGGGCCCTGAGCCTCCTTTGCTCCAGCTGAGCCCCTGCCCAGCTCCTCAGCAATTCTCCAGCCCCTGCCCAGCTCCCTCAGCAATTCTCCAGCCCTTCCCAGCTCCTCAGCAATTCTCCAGCCCCCTGCCCAGCTCCTCAGCAATTCTCCAGCCCCTTCCCAGCTCCTCAGCAATTCTCCAGCCCCTTCCCAGCTCCTCAGCAATTCTCCAGCCCCTGCCCAGCTCCTCAGCAATTCTCCAGCCCCTGCCCAGCTCCTCAGGGATTCTCCAGCCCCTGCCCAGCTCCCCTCAGGAATTCTCCAGCCCCTTCCCAGCTCCTCAGCAATTCTCCAGCCCCTTCCCAGCTCCCCTCAGCAATTCTCCAGCCCCCTGCCCAGCTCCCTCAGGAATTCTCCAGCCCCTTCCCAGCTCCTCAGCAATTCTCCAGCCCCTTCCCAGCTCCCTCAGCAATTCTCCAGCCCCTGCCCAGCTCCTCAGCAATTCTCCAGCCCCTGCCCAGCTCCTCAGCAATTCTCCAGCCCCTTCCCAGATCCCTCAGGAATTCTCCAGCCCCTGCCCAGCTCCTCAGGGATTCTCCAGCCCCTGCCCAGCTCCTCAGGAATTCTCCAGCCCATGCCCAGCTCCCTCAGGGATTCTCCAGCCCCTTCCCAGCTCCTCAGGAATTCTCCAGCCCATGCCCAGCTCCCTCAGGGATTCTCCAGCCCCTCCCCAGCTCCTCAGCAATTCTCCAGCCCCTTCCCAGATCCCTCAGGAATTCTCCAGCCCCTCCCCAGCTCCCTCAGCTGCTCCTCCTCATCTCCTGAACAGGGCCATGAATTCCCTCTGGCCCCTTGTCAAACCTTCCCACTCCTTGTGACTTTAGGGAAGGAGAAGTTTGGGATTTCCTTCAGTTCTAACAAGAGGGGAAAGGTTGAGCTCTACACCTCAGAATCACACTGGTGTCCCTGATGGGTTGGTGACTGAAACAGAACTTTAATCCCCTGGAAAATGCATTACTGAGCTTCTCCTTGCAGTACCACCAGCACACCACCCATGTGAGTGTGGGACCCCCTAAACCCAAAATGCAAACACACCCACACTGCCCCCACATCCCTGCTCCATGCACAATAACTGGCCCAAGAACCCATGAATGCAGCCACTTTAAATCCTCCTTTTCAGGGCCTCCTTGCAGGAATCTGAGCAGGTTCCCTCTCCCTTCCCTTGGAGTTAGTATGCCATTGTGAGGATCAAGGCCATTTGCAGGAATATAAAATATTCAATTAATAAGGCTCTGGAATATTTAATCATGACATTGAAATGTTAAGGAGTGCATTAACATTTATTATTCCCTATAAAGGATGGATCTCCAGCTCTGTGCCTGTTCCAGAAGAGCCCTGTGGAGCTCCAGGTGGGGTTTTGGGCTCCTTCCTAAACCAATGCTAAAAGGCAGCATTAATGCAGATTAGGCCAAATCTCATCACCACTGGAGTAACACTCCAGGAGACAATGAAATTACCAGCTCTTGGTTTAAAGAACTGAGGGGAACATTTCTTTTTCCCATTTGCAGTTAGCAGAGAATTACACAGGGAGTCTTTCCAGCAGTGGCTTAGGCCTTGGTGAAGAAAAATAAAAACAGGAAAAGCAGTGGGCTCTGCCTTAAGCTCTGTCCTATTTTAAACAGATGCACGAGTTTGATATGTTTGTTATTTCTGAGGTGATTTCTCTTCCATGAATGGAAACAGTGCAAATTCACTGCTGGGAAATGACCACCAGAGAAAAATCCTCTTTAGAACAGCCCTACTTATGAGCCACAAGAATTTTTATTTCCTTTGTTACTTTTGCATAACTCCTTGCCATGTCTTGGGGCAGGTCATGGCACTGGGAGAGCATCTCACCTTGCAGGGGATGATGTCAGCCTCTGGTGGTTTAACCCCAGCTCCTGGGAAGGAATGAACTCTATCCCAGTCCAAACCAGGACACTCCATCCTCACAATGTGCTGAGTATTAATAACAGCCACAATAAATCTGCCTTTAAATAAAAATCAGCCTTGCAATCAATGGAGATTACTCAAAATGATCACTTAGCAAAAACACTCAAAAGTTAAGGAAAGTTACAGAGATGAGTAAAAAAAAAACAACATTACCAGTAAGGGAAAGGACAACAATGATATTTTAAAATAATAACAGGGTGAATGATTGTAATAGCTTGGATCTGTTATTGGGAATCAATACAGCAACTCTTAGAGAATGCATAAAACAAATATTTATCTTTTGTGCTTGTAAAGATGCTGAGGGGAATACTCATTTTTGATGATGGCAACTAAATATTTTCTATTCAATCACTGTCTCAATAAGATTATTAACTGACCACTACCTGAGCTTATCACAGACAATTTTCACAAGACTTGTGAGCAGCTCCCAAAAGCTCCAGAATGTTTAATGGGACAGACCAGCCAGGCAACATGAGGATAGTGGGGGAGCTTGGGGAGGCAGGTTAATTACCAGGATGGTGATTGGATTTTAGAAAAACTACACCTGAATGCCCCATAGAAACCTCTCAAGCCAGAATTGTAACTAATAACCAAACTGGAAATTCTCATTCTGAGGAGATGCAGGGGAAGATGCTCTCCAGGACAGAGAATTCCTCCTGCTCTGTGCAGGCAAAGCTCCAAACCAAACTCAAACTGGTGCAGAAGCAGCAGCAGTGCCTGGCTCAGTGCTTCCAGCTGGGACAGGCTGGGATTGTCCTCCAGGGACAAGCAGGGAAAGGAGAGAATCAGGGGTAAAGAGCAGGGCCAGCAGAGCCAGGGGTTAGGAGCCAGCCAGGAACACGAGTACCCTGAAACAAGCAGCAGCCCAGCACTCCAGGGAACACTCAGGATGCACTCCAGGGAACACTCAGGATGCACTCCAGGGAACACTCAGGATGCACTCCAGGGAACATTCAGGATGCACTCCAGGGAATATTCAGGATGCACTCCAGGGAACATTCAGGATGCACTCCAGGGAACATTCAGGATGCACTCCAGGGAATATTCAGGATGCACTCCAGGGAACATTCAGGATGCACTCCAGGGAACATTCAGGATGCACTCCAGGGAACACTCAGGATGCACTCCAGGGAACACTCAGGATGCACTCCAGGGAACACTCAGGATGCACTCCAGGGAACATTCAGGATGCACTCCAGGGAATATTCAGGATGCACTCCAGGGAACACTCAGGATGCACTCCAGGGAACACTCAGGATGCACTCCAGGGAACACTCAGGATGCACTCCAGGGAATATTCAGGATGCACTCCAGGGAACACTCAGGATGCACTCCAGGGAATATTCAGGATGCACTCCAGGGAACATTCAGGATGCACTCCAGGGAATATTCAGGATGCACTCCAGGGAACACACAGGATGCACTCCAGGGAACACACGGGATGCACTCCAGCAGCAGTGGGAAAAGGTGAGTTAAAAATGAGCTCAGGTTGGGACGATATCTCAGGTTGGGACAGGACTGAGGGTGATACTCAGGAGCCCTGGGGGTACATGCTCCTAAGGAAGGCTGCTCCTCATTCCAGCTGAGCAGGGGAGCAGCTGGAAACTCCTAAAGCAAAACTATCCCAGGCAGGGGGGAAGGATGGCACCGTTTTCTCACGAGGTGACAGCCACCAGAATTTTGCCTGGCTCCTTTTCAAATCAGAAATCATTCCCAGAATGCCCTGAGCTGGAAGGGACCCACAGGGATCATCCCTGTCCCTGCACAGACACCCCAAAATCCCACCCTGGCATCCAAACTGCCCTGGAGCTCTGGCAGCCTCGGGGCTGTGCCCATTCCTGGGGAGCCTGGGCAGTGCCAGCACCTCTGGGGGAGGGAAGAGCCATTCCCAAAATCCCTCCCTGACACAGCTCCAGCTTTTCCCAGGGTGCTGTCCCTGGCAAAGCCATTTCTGTGCTCCACGGGCAGCCAAAACCCTCCTGTGGTGTGCGGGGACCCGCGGGCAGGAGAGCGGCAGCTGCTCCGTGTGAGCCACGAGCAGGCGGAGCTCTCCCGGGGCAGATCCGGGGAACGGGTCCCGGGGAACGCGTCCCGGGGAACGCGATCCAGGGAACGCGATCCAGGGAAGGTGTCCCAGGGGAATGTGATGCAGGGAATTTGATCCAGGGACGGTGTCCCAGGGAATTTGGTCCAGCGAACACGTCCCAGGGAAGGTGACCCAGGGAATTTGGTCCAGGGATGGTGTCCCAGGGAATTTGGTCCAGGGAACGTGACCCAGGGAACGTGTCCCAGGGGAATGTGATCCAGACAATTTGGTCCAGGGAACGTGATCCAGGGAAGGTGACCCAGCGAATGTGTCCCAGGGAATTTGGTCCAGGAAACGTGTCCGAGGGAACTTGGTCCAGGGAAGGTGATCCAGGGAATTTGGTCCAGGGAACGTGATCCAGGGAAGACGTCCCAGGGAACGTGATCCAGGGAACGTGACCCAGGGGAATGTGACCCAGGGAATGTGACCCAGGGAACTTGTCGCAGGGAATGTGATCCAGGGAACGTGACCCAGGGGAACATGTCCCAGGGGAACTTGGTCCAGAGGAATGTGATCCAGGGAATTTGGTCCAGGGAAGGTGACCCGGGGAAGGTGTCCCAGGGAACGTGTCCCAGGGAACGTGTCCCAGGGAAGGTGTCCCAGGGAAGGTGTCCCGTCCCGCAGCCCCGATCCCAGCCCGGGCTAAGCTGCACACCATCCAAGAGAAAGAAGACAATGTCTGAGACAGCAATGAAACTTTTAAAACTATAATTAAAAACCTAGTAGAAATATAAAATACATGAAAATTACTTAAGGTTTTGCTTCCAGACATAGAAATTATATGATCCAAAAACTGAACATTTATTCACTATCACAATATAAATATACATATAATATAAAGAATTAATATATATATTTACTATTGTACCTCTATACTCAATATATATAATTTGCAGGATTGATTAGTTGACAAAACCTGTCACAGGAACCTCCCAAAAAAAGGGAAAAACCTTCAATGTTCCTATGAAAACCCATGGAAAAGCACACACCCCTCAGCCATGCATGGGGTGTTTTGGGGTTTTTTCCCAGTTTAACTCCTCACTACAGATCTCACTGAGGTGTCTGGGCTGTACAATCCACACCACAGATTTTTGGGGTTGTATTTCTGCAGCTGCTGCCACAACAGCTGATCCACCCAAGGCAGGAAACTTCAGCTGCACCTCCACTGGGGACTAGAGGCAGAAGGTTGGAGGAAGAGCTTGGAAAACTCTTTACAATGCAATCATCATCCCTGTCCCATGATTAATTCTTTTGTTTCCATAAAGATTTTGATTGGCATCAAACAGAAGCAGCAGGACTCTCAGTTTTAGATCCTTTCTGGCAACAGCTGAGATCCACATGGATAAATCCCAATAAAATCCACTTTTCTCCTTTTAAACCCACAGCACTGATGAGGCTGAGAAGTCACTTAGAGGCCGAGCTAAATTTGTATTTATTCTCTCCAGGTGCACCTGCTCCGCCCCAGAACCACCCACAGTTAATAAAAAACCAAATTAACTCTTTTATCCTCAACAGCTTTTCCTGCTTAGTCTGGATTAGTCTTTCTTCTCTGAAGAATGGACCTGATCTCTTCCTTTGTGGAACAAACAGCAAACAAGCTTTAAAATTACTCAAGAAATGCTATTTATGAAAAAAAAAAATTCTGCCAGAGGGGAAAATTAGATGGGATGTTGGGAATGAAGAATTCCTGGCTGGGAGGGGCTGGGTTGGAGCACTGGGACAGTGGGAGGTGTCCCTGCCATGGCAGGGGTGGCACTAGGGGGAGTTTGAGGTCCCTTCCCACCCAAACCAGTCTGGAATTCCATTTGGGAAGCACCACTGGCACCTGGTCACACAAACAGGAGGGGACCTGCTCAGCCATGCTGACAAATCTTAGGAATTCTTACAACACTTGTGTCAACTCCACTCCCAAATGACACTCACAAATCTCACACACATTTGATCTTGGAAAGAATCCACCTCCTGTGGATTCTTTTTTGTTCCTAAAAGGAAGCACAGTGGTGTCTTCTGTGAGTAACTGGAGCAAAACTGATTTTATTTTGCTTTTGGTGATTTAGGCAAAAGCTGAGCAGATAAGGAGTTAAGAAACTATGAGAGCACTAAGATATCATTAAATAGAAGGAGGAAATAATGGATTGAAAGGGTTTTTTGTGCTTTGTAAGGACAAGTGAACCAAGTGAAGCTGTGCCATTTGTATTAAGTCAGTGCACCAGAAACCACAATCAGACATTTAACTGATGTAACACCCAAACCCGCTTGTCTTTGTTATCCCTGCTGTAACTTTTCACGTTCTCCAGCCCCGTTCCTTCCCTGGGAGGCTCCAGCAGCACAGGAGGCAATGCCAGGAGAGGAAGCCCAGAGACCGCTCCTGTTTCGAGCGGCTCACGGTGCCTCCCGACACTGACCCGTCCCTGCATCCCTGGAGGTTCCTCCCCAGTTCCTGGCAAGTCTGGGAGCAGCAGCACAGCCCCGCCTGCTCATTAACCGCGCGTTAATTAGCGCCTGCATCTCCTGTAATGAGCCCGAAGTCCTCCAGAACCGCAAAGCAGCAAACAGCACCCCGAAACAACTTTTTATTTAACACAGATGTTTATTATTAACAGGCACACAGTGCAGTAATTTATTCCCCGGAGCTGGGTGTCACAGCCGATCGCGCCGCGGCTGTTTGTCAGCGGGAGAGCCGCGCTGCTGGCTAACCGGGGATCCGCTTAGCGCCTATTTTTAATGCATTATTCAAGTAATTTCCCCTGCTTCCCACTCGGACTATGAACGTCTAGTACAGAATCTTCCAGCCAGGACGGACCCGAGCCTGCCAGGCGTGCAGAGCGCTAATTAAATCCGCTAATTATCAGTTAATAGCGGGCACTGCGGCTCTTCACTCGGGCCAGGCGCGCCCGGCCCCTCGCACCTCTCGTCATTCACCGGCGCCGGCCGCGCTCCGTCTGACTGCAGCCCGCTCTGTCCCCGCCCTGCCGGTACCGCCATGACACCGGAACGGTCCCAGCGAGGCAAAGCCGCGCCCCGCGACTCTTTAATTGTGTTCCGGCCGTTCCGGCGGAGCCCTCCCGGCCCCGCCTCGGCCCCGCCTCGGCCCCGCCCGCCTCAGCGCCAACGGTCGCGGAGCCCGCCCACGGGCGGGCCGAGCCACCGCGCCCAGCAGAGGGGAGCCCGGCATAGCCCAGGCTGCCCCAGAGCCGTCTGACAATACCTCTGATTCTCGGCACCCCCCGCACCTGCGCGCGGTGGTCCCGTCCCGAGGTTGCGCCCTCCTCCGCCAATCGGCGGGCGCGGCGGCTGCGCTCGAATCCGCGCGCGGGCCGCCGTGAGGGCGGCGGGGCCGGGCCGGGAGCGCGGCCGGAGCGGCGGCGCCGCCGATCCGCGGCCATGAGGGAGCCGGGATCCGCCCGCCACCGCCGCGTCCCGACCTGCGACATCATCGCCACCACCCCCTGCCGCCGCGGCCGCCCCGTCCGCGGAGAGCCGCCGCTCCGCTCCGTGTTGCTCAGCAGCATCCCCGCGGGGACCATCACCCCGCTGAAGCAGCTCCTGCTGGGCCAGCGCAGCCTCGCATCGGGCCCGGAGCGCCGGGCTGGCCACGAAACCCGGCCCGGGCCCGGCCCTGACCCCCGGCCCGGACCCGCGGTCGAGCGGCCGCCCAAGCGCCGCGCTCCGGAGCCGCCCGCGCAGGAGCCGCTGCCCAAGATCTTCCAGCAGATGAAGGCGCGGCCGGAGCAGCAGCGCCCGGCGGCCCCCGATGTGACCCTGAGCCCCGCGGGGGTCGGGAAGCGCTGGCCGGGCCCGGGCCGGGCCCAGAGCAGCTCCCAGCACGGACCAGGTGAGTTCCACGCGCCCTCGGTGGCTCCACGGTTTGTTCGCCTTCAGAATTTCTACCTGGAGTTTAGTTCATGGAGCTTTCGGGCACCTTGTGCTGCTGCAAGTGACATCCCTGATTTTCACATTCTGCTAAACCTTATAATTCTTTGTTTGCACTTTGTTTATTAATAGTTCTGCTAAATGGTCTTGATTATTTTGGAACACGCTGGAGTGACGTTGATAGGAAAGAGCTCTCAGTGCTGCTGCCAATTGCCTTAATCCTTCCTCCTTGGAAGGCCCGTGGAGAGGACAAAGCTCCTTGGCCGACAGCCATCAGTCCAGAGCCTGGGCACGCTTGGGAAGCAATTATTGTTTCACAGCTTCTCTAGGAGAGCTGCCTCAGGTGGGAACATTTTCTCTCCGTGTCCCACTCGTGCCTCTTTCAGGATCTGGAAAAAGCAGCCAGAGCACCTTTGGTGGGTGTAAAAAACACTGGCAGCAGCACTGGTTCTATCCCCAGATGGCTGGGATTAAAAAAAGTTGGATGGAGAGGTTTGTTTGGTGCTGAAATGTGCCTGTAGCAGTGCTGATGTCTCTTTCCTGCTCTGTATCATGGAGGATTCTCTCCCTTTGGGTTTCCTCCCCCTCTGCCTCAGTCTGGCTCTAACTGTTCCCTCTGCTGTGTTCACGAGTGGGCTTGACCCATGCAGCACCTTCAAAACCAGGTTATAACTGAAAAAATCAAAACTAATTATTGTAACTATTCCATACAGTCTGTGCAGAGAAGAGAAAGGTTCATGGAACCTTGCTTTTTTTGTTTTTTTATAAAAAGCATATTAAAAATGATATTGCCCCTGCACTCTTCCACCCACCATGAAAATGTTTTTCTTCCCCAAAGTGAAAGAGGTTTTTGAGGTTTTTTTGTCTGGGTGTTTTCCAGAGGCAGTTTGCCCTCAGGTTCCTGTGCTGGAGCCCCAGGCAGTGCTCCCTGCTGAGCCCCCCGTGGTGGAAACCCCCCAGAAGTTCTTCCTGCGGGTGAAGAGGCAACTGCAGCAGCAGCACAGAGGTACTGGGGTGCTCTGGAGAGCACAAATGTCCACCAGTCAGAACCAGGGCATTGCTGAGCTTGGGAAAACCCTCTGAGACCATCAGGTCCCACTGTTCCCCAGCACTGCCCCATGTCCCCAGGTGCCACATCCACAGGCTCTAAATCCCTCCTGACATGGGGACACCCCCACCCCCTGGGCAGCCTGTTTCTTTGCTTAAATATCCCTAATTTCTTTGTTGTTACTTTTTTTTTTTTCTCCTTTAAATGGGCAGCTCCAGCACCTTCAACCCAAACCCAGCAGAACATTCCTGCTTCCACAGCTGTGGAGAATCCTTCAGTCCAGCCTGCTTGTGCTGAGCAGCCAGGGGATGGGGCAGTGGACTCTGATAAGGATGATGTGGATGTTTTCCTGGTGGAATCTGTAGAAGTGGATGCTGATGGAGACATGTCTCTAAGTACAATGGCTACTCCTTTCCAAATAAACTCCCCCCCTCGGGCAAATGGGGGTCAGGTAGAAGGAGGGTGGAGAAATGGAGAAGCAAAACATACAGAGCTCGATGAGGAGAGGAGAGAGCTGCAGCCCAGTGAGAAACCAGCTGCCCCAGGGGCAAAGGCAGCAGACACCAGCCCTGGAGCTCCCTCCCAGCACCTCTGCAGCCACGTGCTCCCCTCTCCTGTCTGCATCCCGAGGAGTCAGAAGCTGACAGGAGCCCCCCGGGTCCTTTTGGATAGAATTACTTACCAACCTGGCAAAGCACAGAAAGAGGTAGGAGAAAATAATCCTTTAGGGAAAATGAAATTCCTCTGGGCTGATGGCTCAAAGTTATTCTTTTTCTTGTCAAAAGCAAGGAACACTCAGAAGAGAATAAACTGTTACTCCATTAGATTTTACCAGTAAATTTTCCCATGCACAGGGTTTCTTTTTTTTTCCATGCTCCATGATGTTCAGGGTTTGGGTTTTTTGTGTAAAAGAAGCAATTTTGGTTTAGTGTGGAGTGATCATGGGCCCTGCCTGCTCAGATCCAGGGAGGAGAGACCTTTCCTAGCTGGGCATGGATTCATCCAGGAATGTGCTCTGCTGATGGGAGGGGAAAGGCTTGGCTTTCCTGTGGATCATCCAGGCCCCTGTTCCATTGGACTGCAGCAGAGCCTTTTCCTAGGAGAGCACTGTGCAGCCTGCAGCATTCCTCCCTTCTGGATAAATCCTAGGAAAGCAGTGCTGCATCCCTGGGCTTCCCTGGGAGCCTGGCACCAACACCTGCCCGAGGCTTGGGTTTCCCTTGGTCCCTTGGTCTCTTCTCCCTCACTGTGGCCAAGAGTGTTTGATGTGTTTCTTGAATTAAAACAAGTTACCTTCAGGATTAAGCCAAGGATCAGATATCCTCCAATATCCCAGATTTGTAGCTTAGAAGATGCTTTTTGTAATTGGATCTGATCACTGAGGGGTGCTGGCTAATAAATACTTCTAAATGATTTTTTTTTCCTCTGGAACAGAAAAACATCTCCCTGAACAGCTGGAGGATCAAAGTGCTGACTGGAAACACAGCAATCTGTGTGGAAGGGAGAAGGAAGTAAGAACCAGTTTATTATTTAAATGCAAAGTAAATAAACACCAAACACCAGGTAATGGTGCAGAGCATTAACTGCTTGATCAAAGAAGAGACAATTCCTTTGTGGGCAGATGGGAAGAGCCAGCATCCAGGGAATTACTGGTGAAATCATTTCAGAGTCCTGTGCTGAGATAATCAGAAAGCTTCAGAGGAATAAATCAAATATCAAATAGCTGTGGACAGTTTGGGCTGGGAGGGAGCCATGCAGCCCCAGCCCAGCCATGGCAGGGACAGCTCCCTCTGCCCCAGGCTGCTCCAAGCCCCATCCCAGCTGGGCTGCTGTCCTGTGGGTGACACTGCAGTGGGACATGTTCAGTTTGTCCCTGCCCCAGGGCCAGGAGAGGCACAGCACAAAGAGCCCAGAGCACACCCTGCCAGCACCTGAGCCCCTCAGGAAGCAGCCCTGCTCCCTCAGGGAGTGCCAGCAGTGCAGCCCTTCTGAAGTGACTGTGTGTTGCTGTTGTGTCTTTGGCAGGGACATGAGGCAGCTGCTGTGGCACAGCAGTGCCATCACCGAGCGCCTCAGCCACAGCCAGGTGAGAACCTGCACGGGGGCTGTGTACCTGCTGCAGGGCAAGATAGACTCAGCTGCCATGAGGAGGGAAGGTGAGCTGCTGACCTGAGTGCCTGGCAAGTTACAGACTGTTCCAGCTGCTTGGAGCATGTGGGATGTGCAGGGAAGTGGGATTTCCATGCAGGTGGAAATACAGGATTTGTTCTCCTTGCTGTGTGCTCCTCTGGCAGTGAGCTGTTTGTCAGTGCTCACAGGCAGCTCTGAGGACACAAAGATACTCTGAGGCATAGGTGGAATGAATACTTGGAATCATGGAGCATCCTGAGCTGGGACCCACAGCAGGGATCACCCAGCCCAGCCCCTGTCCCTGCCCAGACCCCCAGCAATCCCACAGGGGCATCCCTGGTGTCCAACCCCCTGGAGCTCTGGCAGGAATGTCACCATTCCCTGGGGAGCCTGGGCAGTGCCAGCACCTCTGGGGGAGGGAAGAGCCTGTCCTGAAATCCAACCTAAACCTCCCCTGACCCAGCTCCAGCCCTTTCCCTCAGCATTGCTTCCCCTAACACAGGTGTGCCCCAGGTGTGTTACACCATTTTTTTACCCAACACACTTTCACTGTTGGCCCAAAGATGTGCCTGTGGCTTCAATGTTTCCTCCTCACCTGCAGCACTGGGGTTCCTGCTGATAAATACCTGATCTGGCTGCTCTGACTTTACTTCCTTTGCTAAGAACTTGTATTTGTTTCTATTTTAATATTCTGAGAAGGAGAGGTAGCAGCATAAGGCTTGTGAGCAGGGTGAGAGAACCTCTAGTACTGCAGAGGTTTCCTAGGCCTAAGAGTGACTGGAGTGTGCTGGATAGAGTTGTGGGGTCAGTTGCTCTGGTGTCTGGGGGCTCTCTTGCCCCCTGAGGGTGCCAGCCCTGCTGAGCTGTTCGTGCCCCTGTGCCCCCCAGGCTTCCCCTATCGCTTCATCAAGAGATTCACCTTTGGCTTCTCCAGGAGGTGGAAGGAGTACGTGGAGGAGTTCCTGGAGGAAAGGAGGAGGTAATTTCTTTGGAGATTCTCCAGCATTGTTCTAAGTGTTCATTGAGACTCTGCTTTTTGAGGATATTACATCAGAGGAGTGTGAAATGTTTTAGAGTGGGCATGAAGCCACTTTGCTCTGCCAGCCAGGGCTTCACATCTTCACTGTTTGTTAAAGAACAGCTTCCTCAGTGCTTATCATTTCTTGTCTCAAACTCCAAACCATTAGGAAAGAACGATCTCCACAAAGTAGTGGTGGGGAAGAAAATGAGGAGAATGACTCTGTGGGGGGAACTGATGTGTTGGAAACTGCAGCAGGCTCAGCAGGCAATGCAAAGAAACGTGCACTGAGGAAATCCACCTGTGAGGTGTCACCCGGGAATGATGAGAACATCTGTGAGTATTTAGCAATCCTTTCCTTTGGTAAAGACACCTGGGGGTGGCTGCAGTGGGTTGTGGAAAGGTTCATTATTCTGGGTGTGTTTCCAGGGAATGGCTGCAAAGCTGGAAAAGCCCCCTGGTCTGGCTGAATGCAGTCCCTGCCTTGGGCACTGACAGCTCTGGGGTCTAACTCAGACTTTTTCTGGGGTCTTTGCCCACTGGGCCTTTCCCAAACCTCCTTGTGCTGTTTGTTACTGCTGGAATCAGATTTTCTTGCTAGCACTGTAACAGCTTTTATGCTTTCCTCTCATCTTTCCCATTTATTTTTCACTCTCATTTGTCTCAGTGAGCAGCTGTTCCATGTGACAACTTTTCTTTATCATTCTCCCTCCTCAAACGACTTTCACAGTGTTTATAACCTTCTAAACAAAGTAGAAGTAAAAAGTTCCCCACAGTAAATTTTATAAGCTGTGAAGATTCTTACTTCAGTCCTGTTATTTCTATCACAATGCTTTGAAAAGAACAACTTTGGGTATGTTTTACATTTCCCTTAAACACAACATTGTTTCTCTGCTTGTGCAATCTGCAAAACTGAATTTTCCATGCAGTATTTAGGACAAAACTCTTCTTTGTTTGGGCTTTTTTTCCCTTGCAGTTGTAACACCAAAGAGCATCTCCAGGAACGACTCGAGCAGGGTCTACACTCGCAGCGGGCGCCTGGTCAAACCCCCCCTGAACTTCTGGTGTGGGCAGAGGGAGTTTGTGGATCAGAACCTGAATGTCACCATTGAAAATGGGGGGGTGGATTATCTGAGCCTGGTAAGATCCCCTTAAGTGTGACTTAAATAGGATTATTGACCTTGGCCAGGTGGGGAACAGGACAGGTGCAGCTGCTAGAGGCACCTGAAGAGGAAGTCTTGGAAACATGGTCAAAATATTGGAAAACACACTAAAAAAAAAAAAAGTCCTATGTCCATATTACCAGATAATCTTGGTCTCTAAATCTGATATCATGAGGAATTATTTCTAGGGGGAAAATGGGGGTTTTTTTGAAAGGTAATTGCACCAGACAGGAATTTGTCAAATGCTGGGGTCAGTTCTGGGTCCTTCACTGCAAGAGACTCTGAGGGGTTGGAGATTTCCGTGGAAGGGAACAGAGCTGGGAAGGGGTTGGAGCCCCAGGAGCAGCTGAGGGAGCTGGGAAAGGGGCTCAGCCTGGAGAAAAGGAGATTAAAATAGCTTTAGAGTCAATTGTTTTATTTTGAAGATGTTTGGTAGTGAAAAACCCAAAAGAAAGACCAATTTCACGTCCAAGAAGAAAAAACCACAGGAAGACACAAGGACAACAGAGGAGATGCCAAAAAGCCAAAGTAAAGGTAAAAACTAAACATTTTCTTCTATTTTCAAGTTATTAATGGAATCAGTGGGATTGTAAGTGCTGGAGAAGTAGGGTTGGGTCTGTTAATGCAAAAAAATGATTCAAATATTTTAATGATCAACTGCTTTTTCTCTCAAGTAACATCAGAGTAGCATTCATGTGGAGTTTCACAGCTCCAAACAAGAACTGTGTTTGTAAATCACTTTGTTAATTGCATAAGGGGAGCACAGGGATTTCATTCTGGAAATTGAAATGAAGGGATTTGGACTTTTTGGAGTTGAGCAATCCAGTGACCTGGGGCCTGGCTTTGCTTTTCATGTGAATGAAAGAAACAAAATGTTGGAAAAAAAAACTATTAACAGAGTTTTTAACAAGAATTTGGTTTTAGAAGAATTTGGGTGGTGATAGAAGCCTGAGTAGAACGTGCAATATAAAGCAGAAGTTTCTCTCTTAAAGCAGCTGCAATGTTCCCTGCAGAAAAGCTCTCTGGAGCACGAGCAGAGCTTGGGGGATGTGCCTGCTCAGGCTGTAGAGTTTCGGAGAGCCCTTGAGAGCAGCTCTGAGTTTGTAGTTTGGCAGGTAAAGCTCTGGCAGGGGGTGCAGATCCCTGTGCTGCAAGCACAGCAGGACCCTCCCTGCACCCCCTGAGGGCTCTGGCTCTGTCTGTTGCAGGGAGGAGCGGGGACAGAGGAGCCGCTGCCAGAGCACAATCCCGAGCTACCAGCAGCAGGAGGGACAGGCACTTCCTCTCAGATGAGGAGGAGAATGATCCTGGAATCAGGGCCACAGCAGCCAAACCCCAGCTCCCTGCCAGGGGCAGTTCCTCAGACACCAAGGTGTTGAAGCAGCACAGCAGCAGAGCCCTGAGGGCAGCCCAGAGGGCAGCAGGCTCTGCAGAGCTGAGCATGTACGAGCAGGGCTACAGGAGCTCCCTCAGGTCAGCCAAGCAGCAGCTCCCAGCACAGGAGAGGGCTCTCCCCAGCCAGGAACCCCCAGAGCAGGATGAGGGGGAGCAGTCCAGTGAGGACCCCCCCCTGCTGATCAAGAGGAAAACCAAATCTATATTAAAACCAGAGTCTCAGAACTGGAAACCTTGCTCTGCCTCTAAAAGCTCCTGGGACGGTGCAGACAAGTCCAGTGGCCAAAGGACAGGAAAGCCCAACCAGCATGTGCTGGTGAGGCTGAGTGGGCCCGAGTCCAGTGACCAGTCTGAGCCCCCCTCTGAAGGGAAAACATCTTCTGAGTCCAGTGCTTCCCTCCTGGCTGGCCAGGCCAGGAGGGCACAGGGCAGCAGCAGCCCTGCCAGGCACCTGCTGCAGTCTGACAGCGACTCTGACACCAGCAAGGAGGAGTTCCACAGGAAGGACAGGAATGCCAGAGCACCCCGGGTACCAGCAGGCACTGCAGCCTCCAGCAGTGCCAGGGCAGCAGCAGCACCCACACAGCACCACAGGGCCAAGGGGCAGAAACCTCTGGAACTGTTCCCAAGGGCAGCTGATGGCTGGTCTGACAAGGAACTGCAGAAGCTTCACAGGTGAGGGCTCGTTCTGTGTTCAGAGGGAAAAGTTTCCCTCAGGCATCAGGAGGGGGTTGAATGGTCTGGATTGGGGGTTTTCAGATTCATCATTTCCCAGGTTTCCTTTGTGTTTTAGTTCCCCATTAAAAATATTCTCTATTTAATGTCTTTTTTCCCTATTTTTATTCCCTAAAAATAATTGGAGTTATTATTCCCTGTTAATTTTCTTCACAAATGAAACATCAGTGCAATATGGTGAGGGCCACAGCTGAGAGGGAGCATGTTCCCTCTCAGATTGCAGTAACAGGTTAACCATGACAGGTTTGGTAAGGGCAGGTTAACTGCAAGGGTGTTTAATTAATCCATCATCCAATTACTTCAACCACTGGGCAGTATTTAATAGACACTTGGAGTGTAAAATGGCCATGTTTGGGTTTAGCTCTTTTAGATGAGCAGGAGCTCAGGTCTGAGGGGACCTGCACAAGGGAGCAGGAAATTTATCTTGTGACACATCTGTCAGCAAAAGGTGTTTAAATACATTTGCCTGTTCTGAAAGACTGTCCTGGTTTGGAGGACAGGTGTCTGCCAATAAAGGCAGGAGCTTCTCCTTGAAATGGAGAATGTAAACCCCCTTCCTCCAAATTATTATAATTTTGAAATTAAGGGGCTCTCAGGCAAAGAGATGGGAATTAGGAATAACAGTTCTTTACCAGGAAAATTTAAAATAGAAATGCAGTATTACAAAGAACAGTCCCAAACCCTGCCAGAGTCAGAATCCAAGCTGACACCCGTCAGTCAGGCAGGGTGTTGGCAGCAGTCCCATTCCATGGTGGCTGCATCCTCCTGCAGGGGCAGATGTGGTTCAGCTGGAGCAGTGCTCCTGGAGAAGGTGCAGTTTCCTCTGAAGCTCCAGGGATGATGTGGAAAGGTCTGGTTTTCCTCTGGAATCCAGTGCAAAGAAGGTGCCTTGGTGTCCAAAATCTCAGTTTTGATCTGGGTAGGAAAGGCTTGGCTCCTGCCCTGGCTGGAGCATCTCCCAGTGGGATGATGGAATTTTATCAGCCATGCCCTGGGACTCACTGGCCATGAACAGGAGATATCTCCTGGAGGGAGGATGGGCTGTGGGAAGATAAAGATGATTGCCCAGCTGGTTTAAAGCTGGCCCATGAGCAGAGAATATGTGCCAGGAGATCAGGGGCACTGCCCCACCTGGTTTAACAGATGGGGACAGAATTCACATTTCTGGCCACATCAACCCCACACAGAGACACCACAGGATCACAGAATAGTTTGGGTTGGAGGGACCTTAAATCCCCCCCAGTGCCAGCCCTGCCATGGCAGGGACACCTCCCACTGTCCCAGCTGCTCCAGCCCAATGTCCAACCCGCCCTTGGGATCCAGGGGCAGCCACAGCTGCTCTGGGCAGCAGGGGGCCAGAGCCACTAGAGCCCAGAGTGTCTCTGGCAGCCCAGGAGCTCGGTGGGCAGTGCAGGCTGTGCTGAGCTCGTGCCTGGGGCACTGTCCCCGTGTGTCCTGGCAGGGCTGTCACCGCGCTGCCCAAGCACAGGAGTGGCTTCTGGCAGGACGTGGCCATGGCCGTGGGGTCCCGCTCGGCCCAGGAGTGCCAGGAGAGGCACCTGCAGGAGCAGCAGGGGAAAGGCTCCAAACAGCAGCCCAGGAAAACCACCTCAGGAAAAGCTGAGCAGAAAGGTACCAGCATCTTGTTTGTGGGACTGGTGTGGTTGGTAAATAATTGGGGTTCAGACACTGAGGGGCTGGAGCGTGTCCAGGGAAGGGAACAGAGCTGGGAAGGGGCTGGAGAATTGCTGAGGAGCTGGGCAGGGGCTGGAGAATTGCTGAGGAGCTGGGCAGGGGCTGGAGAATTGCTGAGGAGCTGGGCAGGGGCTGGAGAATTGCTGAGGAGCTGGGCAGGGGCTGGAGAATTGCTGAGGGAGCTGGGCAGGGGCTGGAGAATTGCTGAGAGAGCTGGGCAGGGGCTGGGGAATTGCTGAGGAGCTGGGAGGGGCTGGAGAATTGCTGAGGAGCTGGGAAGGGGCTCAGCTGGAGCAAAGGAGGCTCAGGGCCCTTGTGGCTCTGCACAACTCCCTGCCAGGAGGGCACAGCCGGGGGGGTCGGGCTCTGCTCCAGGAACAGGGACAGGAGGAGAGGGAACGGCCTCAGGCTGGGCAGGGCAGGCTCAGGGTGGATTTTAGGAGGAATTTCCCATGGAAAGGGAGCTCAGGGATTGGCAGTGCCCATCCCTGGAGGGATTTATAGCTCTGTGCATGTGGCATTTGGGGACATGGGGCAGTGGTGGCCTGGGCACTGCTGGGGCTGGGAGAGCTTTTCCAGCCTCACCAGTTGTGGTTCCATGGGATAAATCCACAAGAGCACATCTGGGTGTGACAGGGAGCCAGGTCGCCTGCTGGTGTGCAGGCTGGAGGATGTCATCAGTGACTGAGGTGATGAGGAAGGCTGTTTGTAGAGTTTTCCAGTTGTTGGCATGAGGGCAAGACTTTCACTGGCCTTTACCCCTCAGAGCAAAGAGCTCCTGACACCCTGAGAGGCTCCTGGGGGCCCAGCAGGTCCTTGCAGAGCTCTGTCCAGATGGGATTTGGGTCCTTGGATGCCCGAGGGCAGCGTGGAGTCAGCACAGCCCAGTCCCACTCTGGTGTTTGCCATGGATACAAGGCTGAGCTGAGCATTCCCTGAGCCTGGCTTCAGTGGAAGTGTCTCAGGGCACAGCCTTGGTTTGAGCCTTGGTGCCTCCTGACCCAGGGACTCTCCTGGGGGTTTGCTCCCTGCAGGGCACACATGAGCACAGTTGTGTCACAGTGACCTGGTGTGTGACCCTGCAGAGGCTCTGGGAGGCTCTGCTGTGCCCCTCCCCTGGAGATGGAGTGGGGAATCTGCTTTGGAGAGCAAAAACTGGGTGAGAACTCAAAGGGATCCTAAAGCAGCTGTGAGAGATTCCAGCAGAGGAGGGACTGGGCTGTGGCACTGGCTGCAGGCAGTGAGTTTTCACCCATAGCTGCTGTCTCAGACCATTCCTGTTTGGATCCTGCAGGTAAGGAGGCAGTGATCACTGCCAAGGTGGGCACCCTCAAACGGAAGCAGCAGATGAGGGAGTTCCTGGAGCAGCTGCCCAAGGACAACCACGAGGATGCCTTCACTGCCACGCCCTTCCAGAGCAGGAGGGTCCAGGTAAAGCTGGGCCAGCAGCACCTGCAGCACTGCTCTCCTGGCTGTGCCAGGGGGCTCCTGTTCCACCAGTGAACTCCTGGGGGTCTGGGGGAAGGGGCTTCACTGCTGCAGCAGCCCTGGGCTAGTGGCAGTGAGGGGGGTTGGGCAGGGTGGGAGGAGCCTCTGAGTGCTGACAGCCCCCCTGAGTAATTCCCTTCTGAGCTGTCCCGGGCAGCCTGGAGCTTGGGATTGTAACCAGAAGTGACTTTTCTGGTGTGGCAGCACCAAAACCCCTCAGCCAAGTGCTGGGCAGGGTGTGGGGGGGCAGCCCGGCTGTGGCCAGCTCTGTGCCCGGGCTGGGCTGTGCCTCAGCAGGGCAGGCAGGCAGGCAGGTGACGATGCTCGGGGGCCCTGCAGCTGCCAGCCCTGCGGAGGAGCTGTGACGAGGACACCAACGCGTTCAGCCTGGCCGAGCTGCCGCTCACCCCCTCCTCGGGGCTCCTCCCCTCGGTGAAAACCCCGCAGTGCCAGCACATCAGCCCGGGAATGCTGGTCCCCATCAACAGGTAGGAGCTGCTCCAGCAGCCTCGTGAGCCTTGCATTGCCCCAGGGTCCCTTTCTGTCCCTGAGAGCAGAGCCTCTTGGGGCTGGGACAGCAGCTCACTTCAGCCACTGCTGCTGGGGCAGAGCTCTTCCCCCAGAAGAGGAAAAGGAGCAAGAATGTTCCATGTGCTGCTGGAGCTGCTCAGCTCTGTGGGGGCAGTGCAGCCACTGCCAGCAGCTCCTGCTCCCTGCCCTGGGACCGGGCCTGGCTTGGGCTTCAGCCTCAGCACAGCCTTCAGTCCTGCTCTGCTCAAGGAACTGGAGCCAGTGGGGCTTTGTCTGACGGGCTTGGGCTGGCCCTGGGAAGGGGATGAGGCTTTGTGTGATCCCTGCCCTGGGATCTGCAGCCCCTGATCCAGCCCTGCCCCTTCCCTGTGGGTCCCTGGCAGCACCCCAGGGCCCATGCAGCACCCCAGGGCCCGTGCAGCACCCCAAGGCTCCATGCAGCACCCCAGGGGTCCCTGGCAGCACCCCAGGGCCCATGCAGCACCCCAGGGCCCGTGCAGCACCCCAGGGCTCCGTGGCAGCACCCCAGGGCTCCGTGGCAGCACCCCAGGGCTCCCGTGGCAGCACCCCAGGGCCCATGGCAGCACCCCAAGGGTCCATGGCAGCACCCCAGGGCCCGTGCAGCACCCCAGGGCTCCGTGGCAGCACCCCAGGGCCCGTGCAGCACCCCAGGGCCCATGCAGCACCCCAGGGCCCGTGCAGCACCCCTGCCCTGCCCTGCCCTGCTGCCCTCTCCCTCCCCAGGAAGGACTGCGACCGGCACGTGTTCCGCATGCAGAAGACGCGGGGCAGCCGAGGCGCCTGGGACAAGGTCACCAAGAAATCGGTACTGCTGCTTTCCTGGGCACTGGCCACCCCCCGAGCACGTCCTGGCATCCCAGCCCCCGCTGGGGCACTGCCTGCAGCATGGGAGCCTCCCTGGCTTTGGGATCTGCTGCTGAGGGCAGGAGTTCTCTCTGTTGTCAGGATTAACTCCATTGCTCTGGCATTCCATGATCTTTGGAATTCCATGATCTTGTTAAATCCTCCTGAACACTGGAAAAAGGAGCAGTAACCATAGAGCCATAAAATATCCTGAGGTACCCATGAGGGCCCCACAAGGATCATCCAGTCCAGCTCCTAAAGTGCCCATAAGTCACCTTGTATCCCAGCTCCTGAATTTAGGAATGGATTGTTCACTCTCCCAGGCTCTGCAGCTCCTTTGGCTTTTCCATGAAACCCTGGGATCCCAGGAGCAGCTTGTGCCTGTGGTTCAGGGAAAGCAGTTGTGGGAATAGGGGACGTGGGGACCCTGAGCTGGTGCCAGCCCTGGCTGAGCCTCTTTCCCTCCCTCCCTCCCCCCCCAGGCCGCGGCCGCGCTGGGCACGCCGGCTTCCTGCAGAGCCAAGAGTGAGTATTGCCAGCTCCTCCCTCCAGCTCCTCCCTCCAGCTCCTTCCCTTCCTGCTCCTGCAGCAGGGGCTGTGTTCGGCAGCCCTCTGCTCTCTGCACCCCCTGGCACCCCTCTGATCCCTGTTTGCATTGCAGGAGTGTCCCCAGCCCAGGTGCTGGGGAAGCTCTTCACAGCTGAGACTGCAGACTCGTCCAGTGAGGAGCAGGAGGATTTCTACTTTTCCATCTGATGGACTTTGTGGGTGTTGTTCAGCACTTCCTGTTCTGCTGCCCCTCTGGGGGAATGCTGGGATGATGGGTTCAGTTGGGAAAAGCTGCCCTGCTGCGGTTTGATGTGGTTTAACCCCCTCCCTGCCAGCAATGCTTGGCTTTTCCACGTGCACAAAGTGGCACTTCCATGTCCAGGCCCCTCCTCTCTGTCTCCTTTCTCCTGCGAAGCAGGAATGTACATAGCTACCACTGGCTGCCAAGTTCTGATTCATTTTAGCTAAAATATCTTCTGGGCTGTCTGTAATAAATGCAGGTGCAGTCCAGAAGGAACTGAAATTGCTTTTTAATTTACTCTAGAGAGCTTGAATTGTTACATTTCCCTTATGTAATAAACAAGGACAACCTTTTTATTTTTTTTACTCAATGATTACTCAGAGCTGTTGGGGTGGCAGAATCCAGGAGCTGTCCAGCTTGGAATGGTGCCTGCAAGGCTTCATCCTCTTGGTTTGGAATCCCAGAAGGGTTTGGGTGGGAAGGAACCTTAAATTCCACCCATCCCACCCTGCCATGGCAGGGACACCTCCCTCTGTCCCAATGTCCAGCCTGGCCTTGGGATCCAGGGGCAGCCACAGCTGCTCTGGCAATTCCAGCCCAGCCAGGAATTCCCAATTCCCAATATCCCATCCATCCTGCCCTCTGGCAGTGTCCCATTCCCTGTGTCCTGTCCCTCCATCCCTTGTCCCCAGTCCCTCTCCAGCTCTCCTGGATCCCTTCAGGCTCTGGCAGGGGCTCTGAGCTCTCCTGGATCCTTCTCCTCTCCAGGAACGATTCCCAGCTCTCCAGAGGGTTCCAGCCCTGGAGCACTCTGGGGATTCCTCTGGACTCTCCAGGTGGGGTCTCACCTGAGCAGGGCAGGTGAGGGTGGCTGCCCCCAGCTGCCCAGGACAGCCCCTGTTCCAGGACTGATTTCTCCCTGTTCCAGGATCTCTCCCTGTCCCAGCCCCTGTTCCAGGATCTCTCCCTGTCCCAGCCCCTGTTCCAGGACTGATTTCTCCCTGTTCCAGGATTGATCTCTCCTTGTTCCAGCCCCTGTTCCAGGATCTCTCTCTGTCCCAGCTCCTGTTCCAGGATCTCTCCCTGTCCCAGCCCCTGTTCCAGGATCTCTCCCTGTCCCAGCCCCTGTTCCAGGATCTCTCTCTGTCCCCGCCTCTCCCCGGGCCCTGTGCTGCCGGAGGGGCGCGCAGGCCGATGCCGATGCGGATCCTTTTCCAGCTGGGGGCAGCAGAGGCGGGGGAACGCTGCGGCACCGGAGCCGGGCAGAGGCAGCGGGAGAGGCACCGAGGAGCGGGGAAGGTGCCCCAGACCCGGCCGTGCCCTTTGGCACCTGCAAACCTCAGCGCTGCCATCAGCCTCCCACCACTGCCCAAAGCTCTGCCGCAGTTCTCGAGCCAGTATTGTGCTTTTCCAGGAGCTGGGGATGGTCTCCCCGGCCCGGGGAGCGGCGGGCACACGGGGCCGAGGTGTGACATGGTTATATGTACATATGTTTATTTCTATAATTTACATCCAATCCCGGCCGGGTAAAGTGCAGTGCAGGCCCCGCAGTGCCGAGCTCAGCCCTTGCCCTTGGCGGGCACGGCCTGAGGCAGCAGCTGGAGGTCGAAGTGGTGCCGCAGGAACCGCTGGAGCTCCTCGGCCTGGGGCCGGCTGAGCCGCGCCCCCGCCGCCAGCGACGGCAGCGAGCTGCAAGAGAGGGACGGGAGAGCCTGGAGCAGCACCGGGATAGAGGAGCACCGGGATAGGGGAGCACCGGGATAGGGGAGCACCGGGATAGGGGAGCACCGGGACGGGGCAGCACCGGGATAGGGGAGCACTGGGACGGGGCAGCACCGGGATAGGGGAGCACTGGGACGGGGCAGAACCGGGATAGGGGAGCACCGGGATAGGGGAGCACCGGGATAGGGGAGCACCGGGATAGGGGAGCACCGGGACGGGGCAGCACCGGGATAGGGGAGCACCGGGACGGGGCAGCACCGGGATAGGGGAGCACCGGGATAGGGCAGCACCGGGATAGGGGAGCACCGGGACGGGGCAGCACCGGGACGGGGCAGCACCGGGACGGGGCAGCACCGGGATAGGGGAGCACCGGGATAGGGGAGCACCGGGACGGGGCAGAACTGGGGTGGGGCAGAACCGGGGTGGGGCAGCACCGGGAGCTGCTGCAGCCACCTCTGCACAGGTGCCCGAGGGCTGGCAGCACAGCTGAGCAGTGAAAACAGGGAATGCCAGAGGGAAAGAGAGGGAGGAGCAGCCGGAGGAAGGGCGGAAACAGAGCCCGTGTCAGTGCCCTGGGATGCTCAGCAGGAGAGACTGGAATGTGCAAAGAGCTGAGATGGGACAGGAAAGACTCTCCCTGAGCAGCTATCCCAGCAGGAAAGGTGCAGGAAGGAATTCCCTGAGCAGATATTCCAGCAGGAAAGGTGCAGGAAGGAATTCCCTGAGCAGTGATCCCAGCAGGAAAGGTGCAGGAAGGAATTCCCTGAGCAGTGATCCCAGCAGGAAAGGTGCAGGAAGAATTCCCTGAGCAGTGATCCCAGCAGGAAAGGTGCAGGAAGGAATTCCCTGAGCAGTGATCCCAGCAGGAAAGTGCAGGAAGGAATTCCCTGAGCAGTGATCCCAGCAGGAAAGGTGCAGGAAGAAGTCCCTGAGCAGTGATCCCAGCAGGAAAGTGCAGGAAGGAATTCCCTGGTTCCAGGGTAGGAGAAGGAGCGGAAGGCCGGGCCCTGGCAGCCCCTGGAGCCCCGGCAGGTGTGCAGGTGTTACCTGTTGGCCACAGCTGTGATGGAGCTGAAGCAGTGGCACAGGCTGAGGGCGGCGCTGTAGCTGAGGCTGGGGATGCTCAGGTAGAAGTTGAGCAGCTCCCGCCGGCGCCCCTGCGGCTCCGTGGGCACCTGGATGGCAGCGCCCTGCCTGTGCTCCAGCACAGCCAGCTCCCTCAGCAGAGCTGCACTCTCCTGCTGGCAGGAGCTGAACAGGATCCTTATCCCAGCCTGCACCAAGGCTGAGAGCACCCCATCATAGCACTGAGTCCTCTGGAAAAGGCGGGAGGTTTCTCCTGAGGAGGGGAGCACAGGAAGCAGGAGCCCGTTACTGTCTGCTGGAATCAGTGCAGTGCAGAGTTTGGATGGAAACAAATGTCTGTGCATGGATCAAACTGTGCTTCTTCCAGACATGGAATCCCAGACTGCTTTGGGTTGGGAGGGACCTTAAATCCCATGCCATGCCATGCCATGCCATCCCATCATCCCATCCCATCCCATCCCATCCCATCCCATCCCATCCCATCCCATCCCATCCCATCCCATCCCATCCCATCCCATCCCATCCCATCCCATCCCATCCCATTATCCCATCCCATTATCCCATCCCATTATCCCATCCCATTATCCCATCCCATCCCATTATCCCATCCCATCTCCACCTCCCACTGTCCCAGTGTCCAGCCTGGCCTTGGGCACTGCCAGGGATCCAGGGGCAGCCACAGCTGCTCTGGCAATTCCAGCCCAGCCAGGAATTCCCAATTCCCAGTCTCCCACCCACCCCTGCCCTCTGGCAGTGGAACCATTCCCTGTGCCCAGTCAGACACCCTGGCAGCAGCACCTGGCCTGACCCTGTCAGTCTCCACGATGACACAGACCCTCTGGAAGGTGCCCTGCAGGCGCTGCAGCCTCAGGCTGAGCTTGCTCCTGCTGCCGGGGCTCTGCAGCTCGGACTGCAGCAGCCTGTCCACGGCCAGGCGGTTGCTGACGATGTAATCGCTGCTGCCCAGGGAGCAAACCTGCACCCGGAGCCCGTGCACGGCCCGCAGGCCGGAGATCACCTCCGGGCCCGAGCTGATCTCCCGGCTGTCGGCCAGGATGCACAGGGAGGGGCTGTGATCCTCGGGAACCCGGGAAATCCCAGCTAAGGAAGGGCTGTGATCCTCAGGAACCCGGGAAATCCCGGCTAAGGAGGGGCTGTGATCCTCGGGAACTCGGGAAATCCCGGCCAGGGAGGGGCTGTGATCCTCAGGAACCCGGGAAATCCCAGCTAAGGAAGGGCTGTGATCCTCGGGAACTCGGGAAATCTCGGCCAGGGAACAGCTCTGCTCTCCAGGAACCCGGGAAATCTCGGCCAGGGAGGGGTTGTGCTCTCCAGGAACTCGGGAAGTCCCAGCTGGGGCTGAGGAAGGCTTTGGGGCAGCAGGACACGCCGAGCCTGAGCTGCTGCCGTGGGTCTTCTTCAAAGAGCTGCACACCTGTGAGTGTTGAAAATCACAGATCATGGGGGATTTAGATCAAGTCAATGAAATGCTTTTTTTGCAATATCATCACTTTCAGGCTGACACTTTAATCCCTCCATCAGTCTCCCCACTGAGCTGAGCTGATTACCCAGAGTTTGGATGACAAAAGCAGCAGCTTTCACTTACAAATTCAACAAAACCTGGACCCTGTAAAGGACAGAGATCAGGAACCACCTCACGGAGGTGCTGAAAGCACAGAATGCAATGAACCAGGATTTTCTAACTACAAACCTGTGGCACTGCTGTCCCACACTGATCCCCCATCCTCCATCACTGCCAGACCCAAGGGAGAATCTAATCCCAGTTTTCATTTGTTCACTCCTGAAATACTCCAGGTTGCCCTGGAGTACAAAGCTGCTAGCAGCAAAGGGAAGGGAGATGGTTCCTGCGAGTGTCCAAGGCCAGCCTGGTCTCTGGAAGGTGTCAGCCCATGGCAGGGCTGCAGTGGGATGGGCTTTAGGGCCCTTCCAACCCAAAGCAGTCCCTGATTCCCCGATTCCCTGGTTCCCTGATTCCCTGGTTCCCTGATTCCCTGGTTCTTCGATTCCCTGGTTCCCTGGTTCCCTGGTTCCCTGGTTCGATTCCCTGGTTCCCCGGTTCCCTGATTCCCTGGTTCCCCGGTTCCCTGCCTCCTGCTGCTGGCAGCCCCAGAACAGCCCTGCCCCGCAGCTCTGTCCCACCAGGAGGGTCCCTGCTTTCCCCAGCACTGACCTCAGCAGCAGCCGGCAGGGCCGCGCTCCGGCAGCCAGAGCCGGCTGAGGGCAGGGCCGCGCTCCTGCAGCCAGAGCCGGCCGCGGGCAGGGCCGTGCCCCTGCAGCCAGAGCCGGCCGCGGGCAGGGCCGCGCTCCGGCAGCCAGAGCCGGCCGCGGGCAGGGCCGGCCTCCCGGCAGCCAGAGCCGGCCGCGGGGCAGGGCCGCGCTCCTGCAGCCAGAGCCGGCCGCGGGCAGGGCCGCGCTCCGGCCTGGGGGCTCCTGGGGCAGCTCCCGGCCCCCGGCCGAGCCCGGCAGCCCGTGTGCGTCCCGAGCGGCTGCGGCTGCCCCAGCCCCGCTGCCGGGCGCTGCAGGGGGGGCCCTGGGGAGCTGCCCCCTGCCCTGCCCTGCTGCCAGCGGCTCCTCCCCGGCGGCTGCCGGCTCCTCCTCGCTGGAGTCGCTCAGGACGATAATTCGGGAGCGTTTCCTGCCGGGGCCCGGGGCAGGGCCGCTCCCCGCCTGCTGCAGCCTCCGCCGGGTCAGGTACCGGCCCCCGCCGGCCCCGGGGAGCGGAGCGAAGCTCGCACACGGCTCCTCCTCACTGCAGCCGCCCGGGGCCTCCTCCTCCCTCATCCCCCACGCAGAAACTGTCCTCAGCATAAGCTGAGTCCTGCTCGGGAATCTGGGGGGAAAAGAGACCCGGGAAGTTTTGGAGAAATGCAAAGGTTTTGCTGCTCCTTGGCTTCCCCAGCCCTCCCCACACACAAACACTGGGGTGAGGGGCCTGGATCCCACCCAGAGCCCCCCTGCCATGGCAGGGACCCGTCCCACTGTCCCAGTGTCCAGCCTGGCCTTGGCACTGCCAGGGATCCAGGGGCAGCCACAGCTGCTCTGGCAATTCCAGCCCAGCCAGGAATTCCCAATTCCCAACATCCCACCCATCCCTGCCCTCTGGCAGTGTCCCATTCCCTGTGTCCTGTCCCTCCATCCCTGTCCCCAGCCCCTCTCCAGCTCTCCTGGATCCCTCCAGGCCCTGCCAGGGGCTCTGAGGTTTCCCCAGATCCTTCCCTTCTCCAGGCTGAAGTTTTGTGCTGGAAATTGCAATTTACCAAAAAAAGGCAGCAACTGCTGCTCAAGGCAGGCCAAGAACCTCCCAGTGGTCCCCCCAGGGAGCTGCCCCGAGGGACAGGAGAGTGTTTCTTCCCACCTGGGAGAAAATGGCCGAGGGGCTGAAGTCCCGCGGGACCGTCCTGTGCCTGCTGCCCCGGGCGGGGCTGAGCACCGAGCTCAGGTACACTGCCCTCATCTCAGAGTCTGCAAGCAACAGGGGAAGAACTCAGCATTAACACACAGAGGAGTTTTAATTCATAGCTGTTACACTGGGTTTTCCATAGCTCTTTATAGTTTCTTAAAAATCTGTATTTCCCAAAGCGAGAATCTGCAATTCTCCAGCCATGTCTGGAAGCTCCAAAGCCCAGGCTGAAGGCTTCAAGATTATAGAGGGCAGAGATGGATGGGAGGTGGGGAATTGGGAATTCCTGGCTGGGCTGGAATTGCCAGAGCAGCTGTGGCTGCCCCTGGATCCCTGGCAGTGCCCAAGGCCAGGCTGGCACTGGGACAGTGGGGAGGTGTCCCTGCCCATCCAGGGGGGCTCTGGGGGGGATTTAAAGTCCCTTTAACCCAAACCAGTCCGGGATTGCAAGTGTACCCAGCCTGTGTCATGAAAGCTGCCATTCAATCCCAGAATATCCTGAGCTGGAGGGACCCCCGGGGATCATCCCAGCCCCTGTCCCTGCACAATCCACCCTGGGTGTCTCTGGTGTCCAAACTGGAGCTCTGGGGCTGTGCCCATTCCTGGGGAGTCTGGGCAGTGCCAGCACCTCTGGGGGAGGGAAGAACCTTCCCCAAAATCCAGCCTGAGCCTCCCTGGCCCAGCTCCAGCCCTTCCCTCAGGATGCAGGAGGGTTTCCAGCAGGCAGAGCCTGGATGCTGTGGCAGGAGCAGCTCCTGAGCTGGGGCGAGGAGGTCACTGCCCCAGGGATCCCCTGGCCCTGGGCTGCTCTGGGATTCTCTGGGATCCCCCACTCACCATTGAGGGCCTGTGTGGGCTCCCCCTCATCATCCAGGAACTGGGCCAGGGAGGAGCTCAGCTCCTCCTCGGTGTCGCTCTCGTCCGACGAGATCCCCTCGGCATCCAGCTGGGACAGCTCAGCCTCCTCCTGCAGGAACTGCCTGCCTGCAGCCTGAGAGCAAAGAGAGCTGAACAACTCCTGCAGGAACTGCCTGCCTGCACCCTGGGAGCAAAGAGAGCTGAACTGCAGGAACTGCCTGCCTGCAGCCTGAGAGCAAAGAGAGCTGAACAACTCCTGCAGGAACTGCCTGCCTGCAGCCTGAGAGCAAAGAGAGCTGAACTGCAGGAACTGCCTGCCTGCAGCCTGAGAGCAGAGAGAGCTGAACAACTCCTGCAGGAACTGCCTGCCTGCAGCCTGAGAGCAGAGAGAGCTGAACTGCAGGAACTGCCTGCCTGCAGCCTGAGAGCAAAGAGAGCTGAACAACTCCTGCAGGAACTGCCTGCCTGCAGCCTGGGAGCAAAGAGAGCTGAACAACTCCTGCAGGAACTGCCTGCCTGCACCCTGGGAGCAAAGAGAGCTGAACAACTCCTGCAGGAACTGCCTGCCTGCACCCTGAGAGCAAAGAGAGCTGAACTCCTGCAGGAACTGCCTGCCTGCAGCCTGAGAGCAGAACAACTCCTGCAGGAACTGCCTGCCTGCAGCCTGAGAGCAGAACAACTCCTGCAGGAACTGCCTTCCTGCAGCCTGGCAGAGTGAGAGCTGAACTGCAGGAACTGCCTGCCTGCAGCCTGGCAGCAGGGCAGTGAGAGCTGGCCCTAATTACCCAGCTCTAATTAACCCTGACACCTCTGCCCAGCCCTGCCCAGTGCAAACCCAGCCAGGAGTGCTCAGGAGATTCTGAGCTTCAGTACCTCTGGTGCTGCCTCCTCCCCTGCCTGCATCCCTGCTGAAGGGGTAAATACACACTTAACATCTGGGGCTGAGGGACCACTGCTGCCTTACATGTCAGGGGTGAGCCTTTAGTGGGGAACATTCATATGAGCAAGCAGCCCAGTACTGATGATGATAATAATAATAACATTATAATATTATTATTAATATTTTTCATTGCAGTAATAATAAGAAATTACATTTGCTTAAAATTATTCTTATTCTTATTCTTATTCTTATTCTTATTCTTATTCTTATTCTTATTCTTATTCTTATTCTTAATGCAATCCCAGAATACCCTGATCTGGAAGGGATTGACAGGGAATGGAATGGAGAATGGAATGGAATGGAATGGAATGGAATGGAATGGAATGGAATGGAATGGAATGGAATGGAATGGAATGGAATGGACATGGTGATGTGGTATAAGGTGATATAAGGTGATGATATGATATAATATAATGTAATATAAACAATATAATTTTGTTATAATTTTTACCATAATTTGATATACTATTTTGCTATTATTATTACTGTTGTTTTCCTCTGACAGGACCCTGATCTCACAGGGCTGGGAGTGTCCCTGGATTTCCCTCCCAGCTGCTCTGTATCCCTGCTGTCCCCCAGCCCTGCATGGCTGCAGATCTCTCTCCAGCTCTCCAGCTGCTGTGGGACACAGAACCCAGCCCCCCATTCCAGCTGCAGCTGCAGCAGAGCCCAGCCCCCATTCCAGCTGCAGCTGCTGTGGGACACAGAGCCCAGCCCCCATTCCAGCTGCAGCTGCAGCTGCTGCAGAGCCCAGCCCCCATTCCAGCTGCAGCTGCAGCTGCTGTGGGACACAGAGCCCAGCCCCCATTCCAGCTGCAGCTGCAGCTGCTGCAGAGCCCAGCCCCCATTCCAGCTGCAGCTGCTGTGGGACACAGAGCCCAGCCCCCATTCCAGCTGCAGTCCAGCTGCTGTGGGACACAGAGCCCAGCCCCCATTCCAGCTGCAGCTCCAGCTGCTGTGGGACACAGAGCCCAGCCCCCATTCCAGCTGCAGCTCCAGCTGCTGCAGAGCCAGCCCCCATTCCAGCTGCTGTGGGACACAGAGCCCAGCCCCCATTCCAGCTGCAGTCCAGCTGCTGCAAAGCCCAGCCCCCTTCCAGCTGCAGCTGCTGTGGGACACAGAGCCCAGCCCCATTCCAGCTGCAATTCCAGCTGCTGCAGGAGCCCAGCCCCCTTCCAGCTGCAGCTGCTGTGGGACACAGAGCCCAGCCCCATTCCAGCTGCAATTCCAGCTGCTGCAGAGCCCAGCCCCCTTCCAGCTGCAGCTGCTGTGGGACACAGAGCCCAGCCCCATTCCAGCTGCAGTCCAGCTGCTGCAAAGCCCAGCCCCATTCCAGCTGCAGCTGCTGTGGGACACAGAGCCCAGCCCCATTCCAGCTGCAGCTGCTGTGGGACACAGAGCCCAGCCCCATTCCAGCTGCAGTCCAGCTGCTGCAGAGCCCAGCCCCCATTCCAGCTGCAGTCCAGCTGCTGCAGAGCCCAGCCCAGCAGTGCCACCCACCTTGGCTGTGCCCGGCTCCCTGGGCCGCCGTCGCTTGGCCCCTCCTGGCCCGGGCCTGGCCCTGGAGCTGCTCCTGCCCCCCTGGAAATCCCCACTGTCCTCACTGGATGAGTCTGACTGCAAAGGGAGCACACAGGGTGAGCAGGGACAGCACAGAACCCCAGCCAGCCCCTGAACCCCAGCCCGGAGGGGTGGGAAGGGACCTAAAGCTCCTCCAGTGCCTCCCCTGCCTTGGGGTTTTGCTTTGGCATTTTTCAGACTCTGCTGCTTGGTGTGCAACTCTGGAACTTCATGTTGGGTGTCAGTGAGTTCTGTTCACAGGGGGGGTGGAGAAAACAATCCCTTCCCAGCTGGAGAATCAAGGACACCCAGCACCCAAAAAATCAGGAAGGGAAAGGGAAAAGGGAAAAGGGAAAAGGGAAAAGGGAAAAGGGAAAAGGGAAAAGGGAAAAGGGAAAAGGGAAAAGGGAAAAGGGAAAAGGGAAAAGGGAAAAGGGAAAAGGGAAAAGGGTCAAGCCAGGGGCTGAGACTCCATAGCCTGGGGCTGTGGTTGGACAATTGACCCCAAGATGAACCAAAACTTATAAAAGTGTAAAACTCATGCCCAGGATCCATCTGGGATTTGATTTGGGTGCAGCCCTGGCCGGGCTCTTGCAGTGCCCAAGGTGAATCCTTTCAATAAAAACTGATTTTATTCCTTTTGCTCTGCCTGGTCTCTGGTCCAGCTCAGCCTTTCCAGGCATCAACACCTTTGCCATGGGCAGGGACACCTGCCACTAACAGGACACAAAAATGGGATTTGGAAGAAAAATCAGGTCAAATGTGCCACGAATTTGCTTTTTCTAGTTCAAAGCTTTGTGGCAGGCAGGTTATTTCACCCTGTTGTTTCAGTGCCAAACAACAGCCCCGAAGTGCTCAAGCCCCAGCCCTGGCAGAGCCCAAGGCTGGACCCTGGGAGGTGTCCCTGCCAGGGCAGGGGGGCACTGGGTGGGATTTAAGCTCCCTGCAAGCCAAGCAGGGCGGGCTCCTGTGCTGTGGAGCCCTGGGGAGGGGCTGCAGGGGCAGGAGCAGTCTCCCTGGTGCTGACCAGGCTCGGGGGGCGCCGGCGCTTCCTGCCCGGCCGGGCTGGGGGCTCCAGGCTCTCGTCCATCCCCTGTGGGCAGAACCACATCAGTGCTCAGTGCTCCTGCTCTGCTGCTCACACTCTCACTTTGCTTCTCCTGCCTCATTTTTTTCTCTAACACTCACATCAGGAGACTTCAAAACATTCTTTTTTATCCTGTTTTTTCTCTGGAAAACGATCTCTTCCTCGCTGTCACTGCTGGGTCCTGCAGCAAACAGAATAAACAACATTCACCAGAGCTGCAGAGCTCCCAGCACAATTCTGTTAGGGCTGAGCAATCAAACCCTGCCTCTCTCAGAATAGCACCTCCAAAGGAGATTATTTATTGATGTACAGGGCAAATATTGTTCTCTTCAGCCTTGTTAATCAGAAGAGATCATCTCCAGCTGGGATGGACAATAAATCCTGCTTCCCTGGAGAGCCCTGGGGGACGTGATTACCCCAGGCAGCACAGAGGCAAAGAAGGGAAGAGAAGCAGGAAACCAAGAGAAGAAGCTGTTAAAAGTTGAGCAGGAGGCAGAGCTGTGGCAGCACTTGGTGACACAAATCCCTGTGGCAGCAGTGAGTGCAAACACCAGTGCCAGAGAGGCCACGGAGCTGCTGCAGGGCTGGAGCCAGGCTGGAGAGCTGGGGGCTCACCTGGAGAGGGGAAGGGTCCAGGAGAGCCCAGAGCCCTGCCAGGGCCTGGGAGAGGGGCTGGGGACAAGGCAGGGAGGGACAGACACAGGGAATGTCCCCCTCAGTGACCCAATTCCAGCATCACAGCCATTACTCCTCTTGCCTTCAACCTTCCCAGCTCAGCCACAACACCAAAGCAGGATCCCAAAGACACTGGATCCTATGTCCTGACCATCCCAGCACGTTCCCTACCTGCAGCAGGACACCCCTGGGCTGTGGTGTCTTCCAGGCCTTTTGTCCCTCCTGAAGGGGAATCCATGGCTGATCTCCCAAAGTTCTGCCCCCAAGGGCTTGCTCTGACTTCACCTCCAGGAGGCACCTCTGCAATTTGCTCCCTGGTGTTGGAGAAGGCTTTCATAGGAATTCTTTTGACAGCTTTGGTGTTCACACCCTTCCTGCTTGTTGGGGTCAGAAGTGCTGAAGGCAAAGGTTCAGGGGGGTCCCTTCCCATTCTGCTGCCCCCTGAACTGAGGGCAGGCCCTGCAGCAGGAGCTCCCCTGGTGCCTCCCCTGCCCTGCAGTGCCAGGGGTGTGGACATGGCCCTTCTCTCCAGGCTCCTCCAGTCCCATCCTGGCGAGGTTTCCAGCCTGGAGCCATCACCCAGGGACATTTCTGCATGCTCAGTGGGTTCAGCCCCTGGGGCACTGCCCAGGGCCCCGTTCAGGGGGGGGTGAGCAGCACTCCTGCTCTCCTCACAGCTTTCATCCCCACTGGCCTCGATGGAGAAGCCCAGGTCGAAGGTGACAGAGAACAGCTCCTGGGAGCAGTCACAGGGATCCTGCCCTGCCAGGGAATCTCTGCAGGGCTGCCTGGGGCTCTCACAGAGCTGCCTGGGGCTCTCACAGGGCTCCCTGGGGCTCCCCCAGGGCTGTTCCCTGCAGGGCAGCTCGGGGCTCCCCCAGGGCCATCCCCTGCCTGCCTCTCTCCCTGCCCCAGCTGCAGGCTCGCTGCTCCTGGGGCTGCCCTCACCAGCCTCATCCTCAAACAAACGGAGACTCTGCTCCTCAGCAGGGACCTCGAGGTTCTCTCCCGAGTCCCTGGGAACGAAAGGCTCCTTTGAAGGGCTGTTTGGCAGGGGGTGGCTCAGGCTGGGAGCCTGCTTTGGGGCTTCAGGGAACTCCTGGCTGTCAAACAGGCCATCGAGGCTGTCACTCCAGAGCTGCTCCTCCCCAGCAGCAGCAGCCTTGGCAGATGGCTCACTTCTGGACAAGCAGGGACTCCCTGAGGCACAGAATTCCCTGGGAGCTGTCCCTTTGGGGCTTGCCAGGGGCAGCAGTGAAGGATCAGCCTTTGGGGACGAGGGGGGCACGCTGTCCTGCCGTGCCTCTGAGTGAGCATCGGGGAGAACTTCTGGGGAAGGAGATCTTGTTCCTTCATCTCCCATCAGGCTCTCCAAAGCCTGCAGCTCATCCCCGGAGGGAGGGCACCGGGACAGAAGCCTCTGCACCCGGGAAAACGCCTGTTGCAGCCCCGGGGGCTCCCGGGGCGGTGCCAGCAGTGCGAGGGAATCCCTGCAGGGCTCGGGGAGATAAAACAGCCCCGAGGCCACGGGGGATGTCTCATAGCCCGAGTCCCCGGGGGTCCTGCCCCAGGACTGCCCTGCAGGGCTGCCTGCCTGTGCCGCTGGGCTGGCAGGGCTGTCACACAGGTCAATACAGGCATTCAAGTCAAACGTCACCTCCAGCCCCTCGTCCCTGTCACTGGCCAGGTCACAGTGCCCCGGCCTCGCTGCTGGGGGGCAGGGGCTGGGGGGTCCTGGGGCACCCCCGGCCCCTCCTCCCGGGGCCCGGCAGCTCTCCGGGGAGCCTTGGCTTTGGTCACTCGGAAGGTGCTGCAGAACTCGCTCTCGTTATCACCCGGATCAGGCGGGAATGGCCTTGCCCTGGGTCTCCCCAGCTCTCTCCGGGAGCAGCCGGCTCTCTGCTGGCCGCGGGGGTTGGAGGTGCAGAGCTGCCTCCTGCTGCCGGGAACATCCACATCTTCCATCCGGAGGTGAGGCTGGAGCTCCTGCCCATAGCTGCAGTCTCCCTGGGGACACAGGCACTGTTACCACAGCCACGGCTCAACAAGGACAAAGGTTTTGTTCTCTCCATGAGAACATTTTTCATGGGTAACTATAAATCTGCTGCTCAAAAGGCAAGCTCACTGTTAAACACACACTTGGGAGAAGCACAGTGGACCTGCACAGTGGGATCTGAACAGAACAATTATTTTTTGGCAGTTCAGGCAGATGAATCCCTGGACTCCTTAATCCCTGAAGTTACACGAGGTACCTTCACAGAGGGTGAGAGAAATGACTTTTGCAATCAGACTGGCTTGTCTGAAGGCACTTCAGGAAGCAGGATCCAAAGCCACCCCCAGGAATTCAATGACTGATCCCTACCAGGGCTGGGGATCCTCTCTGGCTGCAGCAGGCAAAGCAAACTGCACTGTTAACACATTTTGTCATTAATCACCATCATCATTTCAACACCAGTTTCACACAGATGCTGATGCTTAAACCATCCATCAGATACCCAAAGAAACTGCAAGTCTGGATTTTTAAACTAAAGATCTCCAGGAGATCCCCAGGCTACAGCAGCTGCCTTAGGGGAAGGTTAACAGAAACAGAGAGAAAAAGAATTGTCACAAGGGGGTTACAGGATGGTTTTGATCTGGCAGGTTCAATAATTCCTTTTCCTCAAGCCTGCTCAGAACAGACTCCAGACATGGAACTCTGTCTGAAACCCAAGAGGAACAACAGAGCTGGTTCCAAGCCAGTGCCCAGGTGTCACCTGAGCAGGGGGAGCACTGGGTGACAACAGGGCTGATAAGGGTCTGCTTGGGCTTATCTCAGAACAGCTGCCCGGCACAAGGGCTCCATTCAGGCATTTCAGCATTACACAAACAGGACAGAAATTAAATGGATTAAGGATTAATCAGCTGCCAAACCCCTGAACAGAGTGAAACAGGAGGAGGAGCTGCCCTGCCCACCCCACACAGTTCTGAGAGTGCAGCCTGAGCAGGCTTGGCCCAATATTGACCTGCAACCCAAAACTAACTGAAATACAACCCCAAAACCTACAAACCAATCAAACTACAACCCCCAAACCTAAAACTAACCAAGCTTCAAACCCATCAAACTATAAACCAATCAAATTACAATCCCCAAAGCTCACAAACCCCAAACCCATCAAACCAAAAACCTCAAACCTACAAACCCCAAACCCATCAAACTACAAACCCCAAACCTACAAACCCCAAACCCATCGAACTAAAAACCTCAAACATAAAAATCCCAAACCCATCAAACCAAAACCCTCAAACATAAAAACCACAAACTCATCAAACTACAAAACTCCAAAACCTACAAACCCCAAATCCATCAAACTAAAAACCTCAAACCTACAAACCCAACACTCAAACCACAACCCCCAAACCCTCCAAACTCCAACTCCCAAACCCAATCAAAATACAACCCCAAGACCTACAAACCACAGTACAAACCCCATGACCTAAAAACCAAAAATTAACCACAGTACAAGCCCAAAACCTACAAACCTCAAACTCATCAAACCCCAAAACCTACACACCCAAACCCAATCCAACTCCAAACTCCAAAACTTACAAACCCAAAACTCAAACTGTAAGCCCCAAAACCTCCCAACTCCAACTATAACCCCCAAATCCAATCAAAATACAACCCCCAAAATAATCAAAGTATAGCCCCCAAAACCTACAAACCCAAAACAAAACTACAACCCCTAAAACCTCCAAACCCAAACCAAATCAAACTACAGTTCCCAAAATCTACAAACCCAAACTCACAGTACAACCTCCAAAACCTCCAAACCCAAAACTCAAACTAAACCCCCAAAACCAGACAAAGTACAACCCCCAAAACCTACAAATCCAAACCCCTCAAATACAACCCCTAAAACCTCCAAACCCAAACCAAATCAAACTATAATTCCCAAAATCTACAAACCCAAACTCACAGTACAACCCCCAAAACCTCCAAATCCAAAACTCAAACTAAACCCCCAAAACCTCCAAACCCAAAACTCAAACTAAACCCCCAAACCAAACAAAATACAACCCCCAAAACCCTCCCAAAACTAAAAGGCTGAAACTAAACAAGCCTCCAGGCCCAAAAGACTCACTACCCCAAAACCTCAAAACTCAGAAACTCAAACAGGCCCCAAAGACTAGACAAAATACAACGTCCAAAACCTCCAAATCCCAAAACTGAAACTAAACCCCAAAACCTGCCCCAAAATCCTCCCAAAACTCAAATCCAGAGCCCCCAAAAGACCTCCAGGCCCAAAACTTAAACCAGACCCCCAAAACCTCCAAACCCCAAACTCAAACCAAACCCCCAAAACCAGACAAAATACAAGCCCCACAAACCTCCAAACCCCCAAAACTCAAACACACCCCCAAAACCCCCAAGGCCCACACCAGCCAGGTTTCCCAGCTCTGCTGTGGCTGCCCCGGCAGTGCCAGCCTGGAGCAGCCTGGGGCACTGGAGTGTCCCTGCAGGGCAGGCTGGGATGGGGGGCATTTCAGCTCCCTTTAACCCACCCCAGTCTGGGATGTGGGATTCTGCCCCGAGGAGATTTCCCAGGCATGTCCCAGGTCCCTGCACAGGGAGCCTGGCAGTGCTGCTGGGGCAGGAACAGCCCAGCAGCCAAATTTAGCATCTAGGCCAGAGCTCAGTGACCTGCTTGGGCTCTGGGCTTGTGTAACTGCTCCACTTTCCAGGATCAGCACCCAGCACAATCCCACTGCACACACTTTCTCCTGAGCACAGTGTCCCAGCAGGCAGGTCGTGCTCAGGCACTGCAAGGGCACATTTGGAATTAGCACAGTTTGGCCTGAACCTGCACAACTTGTGGAACCTTAAATTACCTGCTCAGCTCCCCTCTGCCCCAGAGGGTTCCAGGGTGTACCAGCTCCTCAGAAAATAGGTCAGGAGCAGGAGAACAGCATCACTCTGAGATTATTGAACTCAATCAATGACCCTGCCTGCAGTCACTGATTCATTTAAAAAGCAAAATATATTTTAGCATAGAAAATAGGAACAGAAAAGTAAACAGCATATTAAAATTTTCAATTTTCAGTATGGAAATATACCCATTCTGCTAATGGGTAATTACATGTTAGTGGGTAATTCTGTGTAATTATACCCATTCTGTTTGCCAGTTTTTAAATTTAAGGCATCAAGCACCAAATTTGGAATTACCCCCTCTCCCCCCAGAAGCTGCTCTGGATGCACATTTTCTAACAAGATTCATCTGCCTGATAAAAACCTGGTGATGTTGCTATCTGAAAATTGAAGACAAATCTGTGGACAGCTACAATGTGGATTTTTAACAATTAGAACTCCTTTAACTGGAAGCCTGAGTTAACCAGGCAGGATTCCCCTTTGGGGTGCTCTGGCTGAGCAGATGCTGCTCCCCAAACCTCCCATTCCCCCCTCTCCTCCAGGGCTGTGAAGCTCCTTTCCCACCCAAACCTTTCTGTGATCCCAGGAATTTTGTCTGATCATATTTTCCATGTTTTACCCAAACTGCTGCTTTGCTGCAGCACCAGTGATCAGTGCCCAAATCTCTCCCAGTTGTGGTGCTCTGAGTTCCCTGCTCCCCACCCTGAGCTCACAATAACCATTTACTCATTACCAGTGATCATTCCCCAGTTCTCTCCCAATTCTGGTGCCCTGTGAGTGCCCTGCTCCCCTCCCTGAGCTCACAATTCATTACCAGTGATCAGTGCCCAAATCTCTCCCAGTTCTGCTGCTGAGTTCCCTGCTCCTCTCCCTGAGCTCACAATAACCATTTACTCATTACCAGAGATCAGTGCCCAAATCTCTCCCAGTTCTGGTGCCCTGTGAGTGCCCTGCTCCCCTCCCTGAGCTCACACCATTACCAGAGATCAGTGCCCAAATCTCTCCCCAGTTCTGGTGCTGAGTGCCCTGCTCCCCTCCCTGAGCTCACAATTCATTACCAGAGATCAGTGCCCAAATCTCTCCCAATTCTGGTGCCCTGTGAGTGCCCTGCTCCTCTCCCTGAGCTCACAATTCATTACCAGAGATCAGTGCCCAAATCTCTCCCAGTTCTGGTGCTCTGAGTTCCCTGCTCCCCTCCCTGAGCTCACAATTCATTACCAGTGATCAGTGCCCAAATCTCTCCCAATTCTGGTGCCCTGTGAGTGCCCTGCTCCCCTCCCTGAGCTCACAATAACCATTTACTCATTACCAGAGATCAGTGCCCAAATCTCTCCCAGTTCTGGTGCCCTGTGAGTGCCCTGCTCCCCTCCCTGAGCTCACAATAACCATTTACTCATTTACTCATCAACCCTTCCAGGAATTGCTGAATGAGCAGAAGAATCAATCCCTGTTCCAGAACACACTTCAGGAGAAGAAGCACTGTCAAAAACTTGTTTTTGGAGGTTTAAGTGTGTTACAGGAGATGATCTTTAAAAATTCATTTAATTGAGTCATGGAAGAAGCCTGAAGGACACAGAAACCCCAATTTCCTTCTACCAAACTGAGTTAATTCTCTACCTAATGGCATCACATTATTCATGGATCTGCTCATTCTCTTGGGTTTTGCTTTCTCCCACCCAATAAAAACAGCCAAAGTCCCTAAAAAAAAGATGATGACAAAATCCAGGGTATGTGCCCTGGCAAATATGGGAACAGGATCAATGAAGAGGCTGAAGAGGTGAGTGTTCAAGAACACCAGGAAATAAATCAGCTGTGGCTGCCCCTGGATCCCTGCAGTGCCCAGGCCAGGCTGGCACTGGGACAGGGGGAGGTGTCCCTGCCATGGCAGGGGTGGGATTTAGGGTCCCCCAACCCAAACCCCTCCAGCATCCCATAATAACAATCCCAGTAGCTGAGAACAGGCCCTGCCCCTGCTGGACACCCCTCTCTCTGTGCACTGGCAGAGCTGAGGGCTCCTGGAGTGGTTGGGGGGAAGGACGTGCAGGACACCCAGCCCCACTCCCCACCCCTGGGACCTCTGTCCTCAGGGGAGCACAGCCCTGCTCCCAGGCAATGCCTGCACTGCAAACACTTGGCAACAAGGCCAGAAGAAGCAATTCAAAGGAACTGCTTTAACTGGAGAGCTGAGATTTTGGCATCTCACCCTCCAAAACCAGCCCAAACCCTTCCACCTTCTCTGGAACCAGGAGTTTTGACACATCTCAGAAGAGGATTTCAATCAGAGAGAATTTACTGGCAGTGAGGGTCTAAAAAACCCAGATAAAATCATCTCATTGTCCTTGAATAATTTTTAACTTTGCATTCAGGGTCTCCTGAGAAAAAAGGCCCAGCTGGCTGAAAACACCAAATTTCCTGGGCAACCTGGACAAATACCACCCTCACAGAAAGGATCACTCTGCCCAGCCCCAGTTCCAAACAGCACAGTGTGATTTGTAAAAAATGCTTCAAAGAGATTGAATTATTTTGCAGGACAACTTGATTTGTTCCCACCTTGCACCAAGAATCCCCTGGGAGTAAATCCCCATCTGCCCCACAGGTGTTGCTGTAGCAATAAAGTCCCCAGAGCATTAAAGGCTTTGCTGGATCTGCCTTTTCCAGGGGTCACTTTTGGGGCTTCTTTGGCTTTTTTTATTTTCTTTTGACTGGGCCAACTTCTTCTCAAAGATTTTAAGAAATATAATTTTTGCTAACCATTTTTACTTTATCTATTAAAAAAAAAGGCTTTAAATTGATTTTTAAAGCTATCATACAAAATACAAATTTCTTGCACCACTGAATGAGTGCAAGGCAAAAAAAAAGCCACACATGAGTGATTTCTTCTCTAACAAAAAACATGCAAAAAACACACAAATGCTGGCTTGTATTAAGTCATGACAAATGAAATTCTGCCCAAGAAATAATTAAGCAGAAATTTCCAGATCATTTGCTTATTCACAGTAAAATAAGGATTTGCCTGATTTTCTGTTTTATCCCCCAGTAAGAGAATCCTCGATAAAGCTGTGGTGTGAGGTTCCCTGTGGGTATTTTGGGAAAGAGCTTTGCCCTGTGCTGGTGTTAAACCCTCTGCTCATTACCCAAGGTCAGCCAGATCAGCTGGGGGTGATCAGCCCTGGGATATTTATAGCAGAACCTGGGGCACACCCACGCAAACCCTTCCAGCAGAGAGCAGGGCATGGCTGGAAAGGAGCCAAAATCCCCCCAGAGCCACCCCTGGATGGGCAGGGACACCCCCCAGTGTCCAGCCTGGCCTTGGGATCCAGGGGCAGCCACAGCTGCTCTGGCAATTCCAGCCCAGCCAGGAATTCCCAACATCCCACCCATCCCTGCCCTCTGGCAGTGTCCCATTCCCGGTGTCTGTCCCTCCATCCCTGTCCCCAGCCCCTCTGCAGCTCTCCTGGATCCCTCCAGGCCCTGGCAGGGGCTCTGGGCTCTCCTGGATTCTCCCCTTCTCCCAGTGAGCACTCCCAGCTCTCCCAGGCCCGGGCAGCTGCCCCTCTCAGGTGTCCCCAGCTGCCACACAGGGCCATCAAATCCTCCTGCCCAGGTGGAACCTGGCAGATCCCACCCCAGGGACCCAGGGGCAGCCACAGCTGCTCTGGCAATTCCAGCCAGGAATTCCTTCCCCACAGCCCATCTAAATCTCCCCTTTTCCAGTTTGAACCATTCCCTGTGTCCTGTCCCTCCATCCCTTGTCCCCAGCCCCTCTCCAGCTCTCCCAGGGCCCTTCTCCTCTCCAGGGGAACGTTCTGGATCCCAGTGGGCAGGGCTGCCTCCAGGGAATGTCAGTGGAACTCTCAGCTCAGGGGCAGAGCTCACTGATCCCATCAGCACAAAGCTGCATCTCCCCTTTCTCGGGAAGTTCTGGTGTCCCTGGACTGGCAGAGCTGGCTCAGGGTAGAAAGAGCCCAGGAACCTCTGAAGTTTAACCCCTGGTGCCAGGATTTGTTTCTCCCTGGGACTTTTCCCACGGTGGGTGCTGGGCCTTGGCTCACCCCCTGTGCTCCTGGGGACAGCCCTGGGAGGGTCCTTCCCCCAAACGGGGAAGCTCCACAGCTGCACCTCTGACTGGAACTCCCACACTGGGCCAGAGGGGAGCTCAGGGGGCACCTTCCCATCCCTGCCACACTCTGCCCTGTGCCCTGGCCCAGCTGGCACAGGGATCCCAGAGCAGTCAGGAATGTCTCTCTGTGGGATGGGGAAGCTTTGCTGGGCTGGCCAGGTCTGCTCCAGCCTCCCTCTCTCCCTGGGATCAGGAGCACAACTACAAGGTCTCTGTTATTCAGGGAACTCTGGCAGCTTAGCAACAGCTTCTGATGACCTAAAAAACTTCCACGTGCTGAAAGGCAACATTTGGGGAGCTCAGCTGGAGGGAAAAGTGACGTGGGGAACCACTGAAGCCTCCATCCAGCCCTGCACCCACTTCCCTGTGCTCCCAGAGGGATTTCTGCACCCATCCCTGCCAGAAACCAAAATTCCCAAATCCACTCCCAACTCCCACCCGTGTTTGTTTGGCTTTGCTCCTCTTATCCCTCAATTCTTAGGAACAATTTGCTTTTCAGTTCAAAACCACAAAACACAAATCCCCTGTAACATGCCACGAGCTCCTGCCTGACTTTTCTGGGATGGTTTTGATGTACACACAGCACCAAACCCTTCCCAGCTCCCAGCTCTGGTCCCTCGTGGTGGCTTTGCCCCTTGGCATTATTTGGGATGGTGATTTACATCTGTCTCTCTGTTTAATGATATTTATCCATATAAAACATCAACACTGTCTGGATGCTTGTCCCTGGTTTCAGATTCTTTGGAGCATTGGAGCTCTTGTATTTAAAGTCATTCTGTCAGACTGATACTGGAACCCATTAAACTGATTTAAGGGTGGGGGTTTTTTTTCCCTATGTAGGGAAACACTTCAACAGTTTCTGTGGAAGAGATCAGGAATCACAGCATAGCAGTGGGAGACACTTTGAAACAAGATTAAATACACATAATTCATTTCACAATTATTGTTTTTCTTTTTAAATTCCATTTTTTAACTGTTCTAGCTGTGCCCTCAGCCCCTGGGCAGGTTCCTCACCTGCTGGTGCCTCAGGAGCTCCATCATCTGCATGGCCCCGATGAAGAGGTGACAACGATCCGAGTGCTCCACCAGGGATGTGGGCAGGGGCTGGTTCTGCCACAGGCTCCACTCGCTCAGGGAGAGCTCCCGGGCCCCCCCCTCGGGCCTCTGCGGGGCAACCTGCCACGGAAAAGGGCATTTCAGCAAGGAATTGTGCAGCAAAACTCCCTGTCAGGCCCAGGAAATGCAGAAATGCAGAGAAGGATTTCAACATTAAACACAGCTTTGAGTCTGGTTTGAAATAAAAACATCAGGAGGAGCCTGGGCTGGGGAAGGTGCCCAGGGCAGGGGTGGAATGAGATGGGTTTAAGACCCCTTTAAACCCAAACCATCCTGGGACTGGGAACAGAGCACCCTGCATGGAATTCTTAAAAACAGCAGCAGAACTTAATGGATATTGAGACTTCTAATGTATTTTTAATTAATGACCCAACTTTTCATTTGCAGACCTAACTTTTCACTTACAGACCCAACCTCAAATCCATTTCAAACATCCAATTTCTAAATTCTTAACCCCAAAACCCACATGTAAATCTCTAAAATACATTTTTATAACAGACTTCCTTCAAATCCAGAGTTAACTCTGCTATTTCCAGTATCCCTCAGGTCTTGTGTCAAATAAACATTGCAGGGAACTCACTGGTGTTTCTTCCAGGTTCTCTAAGGTTTCAAACTGAACTCGAGGCAATACTGGCTCCTTTATCCCATCACTTTCCTTAATCCTGTACAGTCTGTCCCATATTTCCAAACTCCTCAGGTGACAAGGACCAGCTCTCATGGGAGTTCATTTGTTTTTGGCCTGTGGAGGGAAAAACAACAACAGGAAAACGTTACCTGCTGTAGGAAAAGGGATGCACAGAGTAAAG
Organism: Luscinia megarhynchos; assembly: GCA_034336665.1. Classification (NCBI taxonomy): domain Eukaryota; kingdom Metazoa; phylum Chordata; class Aves; order Passeriformes; family Muscicapidae; genus Luscinia; species Luscinia megarhynchos. The sequence continues at coordinate 60,284,789 of CM067568.1, forward strand.
AACTTGGGGTGGCACCAGGTACAAAAAAAACCCAAAGAAAACATCTCTGAGCCACAACCAAAACCAGAGGCAGAGAATCTGAAACCAGGGACAAGCATCCAGACAGTGTTGATGTTTTATATGGATAAATATCATTAATCAGCTGTTTTGGGGGGGATCATATAAATATAGACAGATATAAATCAATATCCCAAATAATGCCAAATCCCTTAAACAGCCCTGGGTGGGAAGTGATTCCAAAGAATCCCAGTTGAGAATGTGATTGTTTTCAGGCCAATGTGTGATGCTGGGAGAAAAATAATGAAGGTAATTTGCCAGTGCACACAGGATTTGGGGTGAATCTCTTTTGGGAATGAATGCCACAGAGGAGGAATCAGCCTGGAGCCCTCAGTTCCAGCTGCCAGGGCTGTGTCTGCACAGAGCAAACCCTGAGGCCAGACCCTGCTCATGTCCTGCTCAGGAAAACCTGGAAGAATGAACCAAAACTGACTTTTTCAGGCCACCACTAAAAACTCCCAGAAGATCAACACTGCTGTAAAGTATTCCTGACTGCAGGGTAGGAGATGTCACATCCTGAAGAGACAACACCCAGGCCAAGGACTTGGCAGAGGAGAAAAAAGAGACCTGAAGGAAAAGGAAATGAACAATTCTCAGAGAAGTATTTGGAATCATGGAGTGCTGAGTGGGAAAGGACCCACAGGGATCAGGAATGTCTGAGTGGGGAGGGACCCACAGGGATCACAGGATCAGGAATATCTGAGTGGGAAAAGAACTCACAGGGATCACAGGATCAGGAATATCCTGAGTGGGGAGGGACCCACAGGGATCACAGGATCAGGAATATCCTGAGTGGGAAGGGACCCACAGGGATCACAGGATCAGGAATATCCTGAGTGGGGAGGGACCCTCAGGGATCACAGGATCAGGAATATCCTGAGTGGGGAGGGACCCTCAGGGATCACAGGATCAGGAATATCTGAGTGGGGAGGGACCCTCAGGGATCACAGGATCAGGAATATCCTGAGTGGGGGAGGGACCCTCAGGGATCACAGGATCAGGAATATCTGAGTGGGGAGGGACCCTCAGGGATCACAGGATCAGGAATATCCTGAGTGGGGAGAGACTCACAGGGATCACAGGATCAGGAATATCCTGAGTGGGAAAGGATCTACAGGGATCACAGGATCAGGAATATCCTGAGTGGGAAAGGATCCACAGGGATCACAGGATCAGGAATATCCTGAGTGGGAAAGGATCCACAGGGATCACAGGATAAGGAATATCCTGAGTGGGGAGAGACTCACAGGGATCAGGAATATCTGAGTGGGAAAGGACCCACAGGGATCACAGGATCAGGAATATCCCAAATGGGGAGGGACCCACAGGGATCAGGAATATCCTGAGTGGGAAGGGACCCACAGGGATCACAGGATCAGGAATGTTGAGTGGGAAGGGACCCTCAGGGATCACAGGATCAGGAATATCCCAGGTGGGGAGGGACTCACAGGGATCAGGAATATCCTGAGTGGGAAGGGACCCACAGGGATCACAGGATCAGGAATATCCTGAGTGGGAAAGGACCCAAAGGATCAGGAATATCCCAGGTGGGGAGGGACCCCCAAAGCCCAGCCTGCCCCCACAGCCCCCCTGGGTGTCCCCAGGCTCCAGAGCCCTGGCACCTGGGGCTGTGCTCTCCCTGCTCTCAGCCTGTCCATCAGCCCAGAGAGCAGCAGAGACTCAGGCCAGGATGATCCCTGAAGCAGCCCATGGTGCAGCCTGCCAGGCAGGGAGCAGCCAGCCCCAGAGCCCTGGGGAGCACAGGGAGCCCAGAACACCCCCAGGCACAGAGCAGGAGGGAGCTGCACAAACAGGAGGCCAGCAGAGAAGGGAGTGCAGGGAGAACACTCCCATCCTCAGGGAGGTGACAAGGCTGTCTGGATCCAGGCTGGGAATCTCCAGTCCCTGGCACAGCCCCTCCCCTCATGGGAAGCAGCTGGTGCTGTCCCACAGGTAATTATCCACAACATTCCCAGCCAGGGATGCCAGGCCCTACCACACAAACAGCTCTCAAATAATCCAGGTTCTTTTCCTTGTTTTTCTCCAGAACCAAAGTATTGTCATTGCTCTTGAAGTGGGAAGAGAGCAAGAATTAGCCACAGGCAACTGGAAAGGCAGGAAAACCCCACAGAGGACTAAACACCAAAGCAGGTGCTGGTAATCCTAAAAATCCTAAAAACCAATCACCATTAGGATAAAAGCAGCAATTATAGAAATAACATGAAAATGTAAAATCAAACAAAACCCACAGTTATTGATGACTCAAAATTGATCAGGGTGAAAGGAGGGAGTGGATGAATTGTGGAGACCCACAAAGAGTTAAGAAAATTAAGGTATTTCATCTGGAGAAAAGCAAAAAGAAAAAAAGAGTTAGTGGTAGATTGGAATGAGACTCAGCTCCCAGGAACAACAACATTAACATGCTCCTCACTTTAGCAAACTCCTAAAAAAAACTCCTAAACAAACAAAACCCAAAAATCAAAGAGAAAAAATAATCTTAAAATACAAGATATAATGTAAGAGGATCATGGAGTAAAGGATTTTTTTGGCTGCACTTTTTGAAGGAAAGCTCTGAAAAGTGAAGGACACACTTGGTTAATGAAGGGGCAGCACAAGATAAGGATCCTTCTGGGGCTGACAAACCAAAGTTATGGAAGAGGTTTTCAAGAGAAAGAGGGGTGTAAAATGAATAGAAATTGGATCAAATGAAGAAGAACAGAAATGTATATTTTTTTCAGGTAATGAGTGCCAGGAGCAGAGGAAATGGCCTCAGGCTGTGCCCTCCCTGCTCGTTTCTTTTTTCTAGGACAGACCAACAAATGCTCCAAAATGATTCTTTTCACTCCATGTTGTGCTCTGCTTGTTTTCCAGCAGCTGTGTCTGTTTAATCAGAAATAAGAAGTTTCCCAAGGCTTTGAGTTTATTCTTTCAAGAAGTTGCTGTTGGCCTTTACAGAGAGCACTAACAAGGAGATGGAACATGGCAATTCCCAGGTATTTATAAAAAGTGGCTCTTGTTTCCTGTCTCAGGATTGTGTTCAGTTTCCTGAACACATCAGTTAAAAAGCCTCCAAGAGAATTTTCCTAATTTTCCTCCAAGAGAATCTGCACAACTCATAAATACTCTACCCTTGATTTCTCCTCCTCCTCACATCAAAATCCTTCCTTTCCAAGCATTTCTACTTCAGTGCCATTTACAAAGCCAGGATGCCAGAGCAGCTGTGGCTGCCCCACCCTGGCAGTGCCCAGGGCAACTTCCAGTCCCTCCAACCCAATCCAGCCTGAAGTTCTGGGATGAACATCTGCCTCCTCTGGCTGCAGCTGGAGCTTGTGGCCTTCGGTGAGTGAGTGCAGAAAGATGAGCAAGGGATGTGAGGAAAAGCCCTGAGCTGCTGAGTGCCCCTGCAGAGCCCCAGCAGAGAGGGAGCAGGGCTGCAAACACCAAAATGCTCTTACCAGGGCCAGAGAGAGCAGGGCTGTGCTGCAGGGAGCTGCACCTCCTCCCTCTGGAGAGCATCCTGGGCTCCTCCCGCTGGGCAGTGATAAACATCTTGTGCACCTGGGGGTTGATGCCTTCCGGGACCATCCGTGGGCTGTGCTGGTAGAAACGAAGGGTTTTGTTCCCTGAAATGGCATTGTTGATGCTCCTTTTGGTACACTGGCTTTGGTTGTAGGTCTGAAAGAGAAGGTGAATAGAGAAATCATCTGCTGATTGATTGTTCCTTCACAGCATTTGATCCAAATTAAAAGAACACCTCGGTGTCTGTGGGCTTGCTCGTTATTTTCTGTTCCCTCAGCAAGGTGTTGTTTGCTTTGGGGTTTTTAATGGACCAGAAGCAGGCACAGCACAGGAGGGTGAGAAAGGAGCCCAGCCCTTGCCTGGGGGAAGTGACAATCTGCCACTGATACAGGGATGATGTAAATTAGATTACATCAGAAACAGGGAAAGGAGCTCAAGCAAAAAAAAAAAAAAGTCTAAGATGATTTGTTGGTGTCATGAGTGCTCTGAGTCCTTTTAATGACACTGCATTTCACTGTGCAGTGCAGAAAGCACTGGGGAAAGTGAGGAGAGGAACTGGGGCTCCCTCTGGAACCCAGGGAGGTTTGTGCTGTGCCCCAAAGCCTGGGAGACCCTGATGCTCAGAGACCACTCCAGGGGCGAGGAACTGCTCCCGGGAGGAAGCTGGAGGAGGGGCCATGCTCTGATCAGCCCTCGGGCATCCCAGGATGCCTGGAGCAGCACACCCTGACAAATGTTATCAAATTAACAGCAGCAGAGTTGGGACTTGGGTGGCTTTTCCCTCCCCTGGGCTGCCCTGGGCTGAGCAGCTCCAGGGGACACCCCAAACCCCAGGGGACACCCCAAACCCCAGGGGACACCCCAAACCCCAGGGGACATCCTAAACCCCAGGGGACACCCCAAACTCCATCCCAGCAGTTCCAGGGGACATCCCAAACTCCAGGGGACATCCTAAACCCCAGGGGACACCCCAAACCCCAGGGGACACCCCAAACCCCATCCCAGCAGTTCCAGGGGACACCCCCAGCTCCAGGGGACACCCCAAACCCCAGGGGACATCCCAAACTCCATCCCAGCAGTTCCAGGGGACATCCTAAACCCCATCCCAGCAGCCCCAGGGGACATCCCAAACCCCAGGGGACACCCCAAACTCCAGGGGACATCCCAAACTCCAGGGGACATCCCAAACCCCCATCCCAGCAGTTCCAGGGGACAGCCCCAAACCCCAGGGACATCCCAAATCCCATCCCCAGCCCCAGGGGACATCCCAAACCGTGGGAGCCACAGAATAAACACTGAGCTCACAGAAAGGAAATTCCTGCTCACCCTGCACTCAGCCCTTTCTCCCAATAAAATATCTTCAAAAGCTTTGGGATTGACTTGAAGTGCTTTGATTAAAAACAACCCCAAAATTAAACAAAGCAAAAAAAAAATAAAAATCCTGAAACAAAGATTTAAAAAGCCACACAAAAAACCCCAAAATCCCCAAACAAATTCCCATAAATTAATACATGGACAATTATTTAAGGAAGAGGAAAGAATCTCCACATTGTGTCTTTTTCCAGTTCTGCTAAATTTAAAAACCCAACAGCAACCCCAAAAAACACCCTCAAGAAAAACCAAACAAACCAACCAAGACAATATTGGTTTGCAATTAAACTTATCTCCTGACCTCAAAATTTAAAAAAAGAAATTACATATAGTGGCTGTTCTACCTGGGGGGAGGTTCTGCTTCAAAGATATCTGAGAAAATCTGGACAACACAGTAATCCAACTACTTAAGTGAAGCTCCAAGGAATTTAAGGGACTATTTTATATCCCATTACAGAGCAGAGCTTTCAATAGTCACCAGCCTCTGTAAGCAGCATGAGGATATATCTATGTACAACCTCCACTCAGGTTTATCATCTTTAACTCCCATCCCTTCAAAGGGGAAACTCATTTTCCCTCAGGGAGGATTGTTTGCAGTCTCATTCAGAATTAAATCCTTGCCACCTACAAATCCCAGCCAGAGCTAGGGCATGGACTGGAGTAAGTGAAATAGCAGAGTCTGAAATTTTGGGTTTACAGTTGATTTATACAGATCTTGGATTTATTGGTTTGTACAGCCTTTCACCAGTGATGCAGGAGCCTGTCCTGCCCAAATGCTGCCCCAATGCTGCCCTGCCCTGCCCCAATGCTGCCCTGCCCAAATCCTGCCCCCAGTGCTGCCCAAACCCTGCCCCAGTGCTGCCCTGCCCTGCCCCAGTGCTGCCCCCAGTGCTGCCCAAACCCTGCCCCAGTGCTGCCCTGCCCTGCCCCAATGCTGCCCCAGTGCTGCCCAAACCCTGCCCCAGTGCTACCCCTGCCCCCAATGCTGCTCCCTGCCCCAGTGCTGCCCTGCCCAAATCCTGCCCAGTGCTGGCCACATCCTGCCCCAGTGCTGCCCAAATCCAGCCCAGTGCTGCCCCAGTGCTGCCCAAACCCTGCCCCCAGTGCTGCCCAAACCCTGCCCCAGTGCTACCCTGCCCCAATGCTGCCCCTGCCCCAGTGCTGCCCTCTGCTGCCCCAGTGCTGCCTCTGCCCAGTGCTGGCCACATCCTGCCCCAGTGCTGCCCCAAATCCAGCCCAGTGCTGCCCCAGTGCTGCCCCAAACCCTGCCCCAGTGCTGCCCCAAATCCAGCCCAGTGCTGCCCTGCCCTGCCCCAGTGCTGCCCCCAGTGCTGCCCAAACCCTGCCCCAGTGCTGCCCTGCCCTGTCCCAGTGCTGCCCCAGTGCTGCCCTGCCCTGCCCCAGTGCTGCCCCAGTGCTGCCCAAACCCCTGCCCCAGTGCTGCCCCAGTGCTGCCCCAGTGCTGCCCCGCCCTGCCCCAGTGCTGCCCAAACCCTGCCCCAGTGCTGCCCTGCCCTGCCCCAGTGCTGCCCCAGTGCTGCCCTGCCCTGCCCCAGTGCTGTCCTGCCCTGCAGGGCTGTGGGATGCACTGGCCCAGCTGTGCTGGGATGCCCCAGCTGCCAGCAATGCCAGTGGCACACGGATGTGCTGAGGGACAGCCTGTGCTCACAGATGATTAGTGATGCTGGGCCTGAGGCTGCCTGCAGGAGCCCAGCCAAGGGGATTTGCACCTAAGCTGATCCCCTCCCTCATCCTCACACGCAAGAGGCAGCAAAGCCAGCTCAGTGTCACCAGCCAGCAGGCACAGCCCGGGGCCAGTGCCACCAGCAGCACTGCCAGGGCCCCTCCCAGCCCCACAGCCTCCTCTGCAGCCCTGCCAACCCCTGGAACCTCTGAGATTCAGTCTGGGGACAAGGCAGGCTGGAGAGCTGGGGGTGCTCACCTGGAGAGGAGAAGGATCCAGGGAGAGCTGATGGCACCTGGAGGGGCTCCAGGGACTGGGGACAAGGGATGGAGGGACAGGACACAGGGAATGGGACACTGCCAGAGGGCAGGGATGGGTGGAACATTGGGAACTGGAATTGCCAGAGCAGCTGTGGCTGCCCCTGGATCCCTGGCAGTGCCAAGGCCAGGCTGGCACTGGGACAGTGGGAGGTGTCCCTGCCCAGCCAGGGGTGGCTCTGGAGGATCTCTCAGGTGCCATCCAACCCAAAGCACTGCAGGGCTCTGTGCTGGAGGTGCCTGGGACAGTGAATGAGGAGGCTGAGCAGAGACTCACTGGGGCAGCAGCTGCAGCTTTGTCCCCAGGGACAGGGACAGGGACAGCACCCAGGGAAGGGCTGGGGAGGTTTGGGTTGGATTTCAGGAAAGGTTTAGGTTGGAATTCATGAAAGGTTTAGGTTGGATTTCAGGAAAGTTGAGGTTGGATTTCAGGAAAGGTTGAGGTTGGAATTTAGGAAAGTTGAGGTTGGATTTCAGGAAAGGCTGAGGTTGGATTTCAGGAAAGGCTGAGGTTGGGTTTCAGTGCTGGCACTGCCCAGGGCACAACCCCGAGGCTCCAGAGCTCCCAGGGCGCTGGGACAGCGCAGCCACGCCCAGGCTGGGATTGCTGGGGCTGGGATTCCCGAGGGTCCCCCCTGCCCCAATCACCCTCTCCTGGCACTCCCCCTCTCCTGGCCGTGTGTGAGAGTCCATCTGAAAGCCTCTCGTTTGTTCTGCCCAACGAGCCTCGCCTGAGGCCTAAGGAGACCCTCAAACTGCAGCTTAAGGCGCTGGCCAGGGATGGGAGGAACACCCAGGGATTGTTCCAGGTGGTGCCCATTGGACCAGGACTGGTTTCTCATGAGACTGGTTTACTCCACAAGGCTCCCACAGGTGTGAGAACAATGAACTGGTCAGGGATGGAGTGCCCTGTGTTTGTTTCACCGACAGGGAGCTCACTTGGACTTTTGGGATCGCTTCCCCAACGGAACCGAAGCGCACCTGAAGCTCCTCACCTGTCTGGCCAGTGGCCTGATGCCTTGGAAAAACCTGTAAAATACATCCTCAAACAAAGACCCCTGAGAGAGCAACAGACATCTCTTGGCTGGTTCCACGAGGATCATCTGCCCCCTCTCTCTCTCTCCTATTTCCTGTCCCCCTATCACATTTGGTTGGCACTGAATCAAGTGCATTCCTGCAGAAGCAAACTGCTTTAGTGCCTGCTGTGCCTTTGTGCTCTGAGATCCCTACAAGAAGCAGACCCTGCCCGGTGCTGTGCCCCCCTGGTGCTCACCCTCTCCTCGCGGCCGCGGCTCAGGATCAGCACCACGCGGCCGCGGCGCCGCCGCCCGGTGCGGCCCATGCGCTGCAGCAGGCGCACGGGGCTGCGCTGCGCGTCCATGCACACGATCAGATCCACCTCGCCGATGTCCAGCCCCTCCTCGCCCACGCACGTGGACACCAGCGTGTTGTAGCCGCCCTCCCGGAAGCTCCGCACCACCTGCGGGGACAGCAGAGGGCAGTGAGCAGCTGGGCCAGGACTGAGGTCTGTGTCCTAAAATCTCATCTGTACCCCAAACAGCTCATCTGTACCCCAAACTAACTCATCTGTACCCCAAACAGCTCATGTGTACCCCAAAATAACTCATCTGTACCCCAAAAGAGCAGATCTGCATCCCAAAATAACTCATCTGTACCCCAAAAGAGCAGATCTGCATCCCAAAATAACTCATCTGTACCCCAAACAGCTCATCTGTACCCCAAACTAACTCATCTGTATCCCAAACAGCTCATGTGTACCCCAAAACAGCTCATCTGTACCCCAAACAGCTCATGTGTACCCCAAAATAACTCATCTGTACCCCCAAATTAACTCATCTGTACCCCAAACAGCTCATCTGTACCCCAAAATAACTCATCTGTACCCTAAAAACTCATCTGTACCCCAAAATAACTCATCTGAACCCCAAAATAACTCATCTGTATCCCAAAATAACTCATCTGTACCCCAAAACAACCCTCTGTGTCACCTCCAGCTGCTCCCTGGGGAAGCCCCTGCTGGTCCTGCCCGAGCTGTGTCCCACAAAGGTCATGGCCCCTGCCCCCTGTGTGTCACCTCCAGCTGTCCCTGTGTCACCTCCAGCTGTCCCCTGTGTCACCTCCAGCTTCTCCCGCGGGGTGAAGCCCCTGCTGTCCCTGTCCCCTGTGTCACCTCCAGCTGCTCCCGCGGGGTGAAGCCCCTGCTGTCCCTGTCCCCGTGTCACCTCCAGCTGCTCCCGCGGGGTGAAGCCCCTGCTGTCCCTGTCCCTGTCCCCGTGTCACCTCCAGCTGCTCCCCGCTGGTGAAGCCCCTGCTGTCCCTGTCCCCTGCAGTGTCACCTCCAGCTGCTCCCCGGGGGACTGAAGCCCCTGCTGTCCCTGTCCCCGTGTCACCTCCAGCTGCTCCCGCGGAGTGAAGCCCCTGCTGTCCCTGTCCCCGTGTCACCTCCAGCTGCTCCCGCGGGGTGAAGCCCCCGCTGTTCCCTATGTCACCTCCTGCTGTCCCTGTCCCTGTCCCCGTGTCACCTCCAGCTGCTCCCGGGGACTGAAGCCCCTGCTGTCCCTGTCCCCGTGTCACCTCCAGCTGCTCCCGCGGGGTGAAGCCCCTGCTGTCCCTGTCCCCGTGTCACCTCCAGCTGCTCCCGGGGACTGAAGCCCCTGCTGTCCCTGTCCCCGTGTCACCTCCAGCTGCTCCCGGGGACTGAAGCCCCTGCCGCCCCGCCCCGAGGCGTGGCCCACGAAGCTCATGGCGCGCACGGCCGGCCGCAGCCGCCCCAGCAGCTCGGCGATCTCCTGCACGCTGTCCCGGAACGAGGAGAAGATCATCACCCTCGTGTCCTCAGCTGAGCTCCCGCTCTTCTCTTCACCTGCTGCATTCCAAAGTGACAGGTTTTAACAGGATTATCAGTAGAAAAGGATGGGGCACCCCCCCCACACAAGTTATACATGCACAGGTCTCACTTAGTGGGAAAATGGGCAGAGTGTGCTCCAAGATCCACTCCTTGAAAAATTCCTCTTTGGATCAAAGCAGCCTCTAATTTTGTGGAGAAGGGGAGAATGAGAATGACTTTATCTGAGGTGCTGTTACTAAAGTCACTCTGAACAGCTGGGCTTGGATGGGAAGTGTTTTGGAATGAGGTTCAGGATGCTGTTGTCTCTGTTTCTCCAGTTTAGGACCCTCAGGACAGCAGAACCATCATCCCACAATCCCAGAGTGGTTTGGGTCAAAGGGACCTCAAATCCCACCCAGAGCCACCCCTGCCATGGCAGGGACACCTCCCACTGTCCCCAGTGTCCAGCCTGGCCTTGGGCACTGCCAGGGACCCAGGAGCAGCCACAGCTGCTCTGGCAATTCCAGCCCAGCCAGGAATTCCCAATTCCTGGGAATTCCAGGGATCCAGGGGCAGCCACAGCTGCTCTGGCAATTCCAGCCCAGCCAGGAATTCCCAATTCCTGGGAATTCCAGGGATCCAGGGCCAGCCACAGCTTCCCTGGGCAATGAATGGAACAGAAAGGGCTGGTGCTGTTCCAGCTGATGACTTTGGGCATGAATTGCCTCCCTTTCCATCTCAAATGTAGGGATTTTAAAAGAGGGAGGTTGGGAGGACAGAAAGAACTCTGAATGGAAAGGGAAAAAAAAAGAGTGAATTGTATTAAATGCATTGGGACTTATCCTAAAGTTACAAACCCAGAAATGGGAAACAAAGCTGCCCACTAGAAAGCATCAGTCATTTCAAAGGTTTGCTGAGAACAATGCATCCAAGAGAGAAAAAAAAAAAGCATAAAAAAAGAAGGAAGGGAAAGTCAGAAATTATCAAACTTCACAGAGCACAAAGATCCAAACAGGCAAGATAAAAAGTGAACAAGATGCAAAACAAATGTTATTATTACTCATGTAATCATTCCAAGGGCTGGAATCAGGAAGCTGAAACATCCCAAAACCAAAGAGATCTGAATGATGTCCTCATCAAGGTGAAAAAGAATGAGAGACTGGGCAATGTAACTGAAGGGTTTGAACTTCAAATTGATGCCTCAGAGCTGTTAATTCTTATCCTCAGGCTGGATACCAGAACTTTTATCCTTAAGGCTCTCAAATGTGTTCATGGAACTGCAGGAGGGGCTGGCAGCAAAACTGGGACAGGACCAGCAGCCCCAGGAATGAGCTCCCTATCCCTGATTTACTCAGCTCTTAGAGCAGGTCATATCAAATTAATAATGAGAATTTATAGGAAGTTTTATCTTATAGATATCTTATGGTGAAGTTCTTCTAGAGGGGAAGGTGCACAAAGAAACCAAAGCAATAAAGCAGCACAAAGAAGGAAATCAGTCAGGAGGAGATTCCTTGTTTCCACTCCCAGTTTTTTCTCTGAGTTGTTGGTACTCACCAGAACATCTCTGTTTCCAGGACTTGAAGTGTTCTACTATGATTTCCTCCAATTTCTTTAATTTTGGATGGCTGTAGATAAATTCCTTTTTCTTTCCCGGTGCTAGAAAGGAAATAATGAAAGATGCAAACAAACCTGGAACAAGCAGGAAGGTTCACTGAACTTCATTCCCTCCCACTGTAATTATTTGAGTCAGGCCCAAAACCTGATGTTGGTTCTAAACAAAACAATAAACTCCTGACAGAAGAACATTTTTGAGAAAGTGCTGCTACTTTTGTTAGAGTTGCACTGGAAAAGACTTGCAGTGAAACAGTTGTATTTTAACTTTCATTTTAGAGCAAATTAAAAACTTCAACCATAGAGAACTTGATTGAAAGTAGCTAAAACCACAGAGAGAAGAGAGAGAGGGAGGGGGAGACAATATTGGGAATTTAATCTGGAATAAAGAGCAGCAGCCTGTGCAGCACAACTTTTAAACAGGGATATTCTGTCCCAAAGGGGACTCCTGACCTGCTGTGCTGTTGCAAGCACCTCCACTGCCAGGAGCCACAGCAGGGTCTGAGAACATGTCCTGCAGCTGCAGGTAGAGCTTCATGAAGTCCTCGCTGCGCCCCAGCTCGTTCCTGGTGCGGGACAGGCCTTGGGAGAGAGTTGGGACAGCTCAGGGTTCCCCTGCCTCTCCAGAGCTGCCACAGGGGAACAAATCTCCATCTGCAAGCCTCCTTCTGCAGGGGGTTTGTGGGAAAGCAGCCCCAGAGGCAGGTATGGGAGTCTGTGTTGGGACAGACGGTCCCCAGGCACAAAACTCAAGCACTCTGTATGAGCTAAAAGTTCCTGTTCCAGTTATTGTAAGAGTGAAAGTGCATAGAGTCCTACTGAATGTTGCCAGCTGCAGCACAGAGCAGGACAAGGAGTGAGAGGGGGTTAGAGAAAACACAATGGGATAAGAGGGTGAGAGGGTGAGAGAAGAGGGAGAGAGGAAGAGCAAGAGAAAGAAGAGGTAATAGAGGTAAGAGAGAGGAGAGTGATTTCCCGTTTACAATACAATAAATTTTCTTCCATGATGAATATTCTAATTTCCACTAACCAATGTAATACAGGATACAAATTCTGTAGCATTTACATACAGCCTATAGGAACCCTTACATTACCATGGTGTGTTACACTTTAAAAACTGCTCTTTGGACCCTGGCAAGTCTTTCTGTGCCCTTTGGAGCTGCTCTCTGGCAGAGGCATTGTTCTATCAAGAGGGGATTGCCTTCAGGGGCCATCCCATTGTTCCATGGTAATTCAGTAACCAAACTTGGCATCTCAAAAGTGGCTTTCATTTCAGCCTCGTTCATGGTTTCAGAGCACTCATATTTGTGAGGTTTCCCTGTTTCATCCTCCCCACAGGCAGGAGGTGCCAGGAGAGTGGAGCTGGCAGGAGATGGAGCTCACCTTTGGGCCCGTCCATGAGCCCCCACAGGAAGGTGAACAAGGAGCGCATCCCCACCTGCAGCAGCAGCTCGTAGCCGTGGTACAGGCTGATGCAAAGGGCAAAGTCCCCTTCTATGATGCCCTGGTGGATTCCCTGGGGGACAAAAGCAGACTCAGAGTGGATGAGGAAGTGGCTGAGGAGCAGGAATCCCACTGCAATTCCTGCCCTGAGCCAGTGGCACCCGAGGAGCAGAGCACAGCCCAAAGGGATGCCCAGCGAGCAGCCTGGCCATCAGCCAACCCTCCAAAAAACTCTCCAAAGCACCTCTGCTATCTCCCAAAATCAGCTCATCAGCCCTCAGACTGACAGCTGAGCCATCAGCATCTGGGAGAACCAGGATCTCTGGCACACCCAGGCCATGGAATTAAATCAGGAAAGTTGCCTTGCTTGCAGTGAAGGAGATTTCCCATTGCTCTTTTTGAGGCACACAGACTTTTTTTTTGGCAATTTTCTTTAAGTTTATAAAATTTGACCATTCCAGGAGGATTTACCAAAAAACAAGAGCAGGAATATACCTTTGAGGGGAAAAGGAAAACTTGGCTGTCAGTGATTACAATGCAAGTTCTCAAAGCAATTTCATTTAAATTGAGTTCTTGATCTTTTCCTAAACTTTTCTAGAGTGGCATCTAGAAACGTGGAACAATTAGGAATATTTTATAGATTTCATAAACGATCACCATGCTGTGATTCTATGATATTTTATTCCATGGCTAAAACCAGAAATCTACTTAAAATGTCACTAGAAATAATGTAATGGATTATTCCTATTTATTCCCTACTTTAGTAGCATGAAATAAATAAAGAACTTACTGCATGTTGTGCAGAGGGGTTCTTCCTGTACTGATCCCTTGCCAGGATGAGCTGGTACTTGGTCAGGTTGGGAATATCCCTCCTGGATAAAACTCCCACCCTGATCAGGCGCCCAGCAAACGCTTCCAGCACCTGCAACCAAAACCCAGCACAGGTGAGGGGGGCAGAGTCCTTTGCAATGATTTTATTTGTATAGATCCTACACAACAGAACATGAGCAGCTCACTGGTTTTATTTGAGACAGAGGGTTTTTCAGTGAGCTGTGCTGAATTCTGAGTGCTTTGCTGCTCTGCCTCAGTGGAAGGTTCTCCATCATCTGGATGGTTTTAGGTTAATTCCCCAAATTCCTGCCAGAGCCCTTGGACAAGGCTCTCAGGGTGGATTCCATGACCCTTGGGGGTCCCTTCCCACACCCTCCTGCCCCAGGATAAGCCTGGATCCATCCAGGAACCGAGGAGGGGAAGCTCCCCTGGGATGTGGGCTGAGCCAGCAGGGAGGGAGAGGAGTGGGCTGGACAGCCAGGCACAGGCCAGGGGCTGCAGCTCCCTCTCTCTCACTGCTCACCCTCAGTGCATTTTGATCCCAGGAACACCTGGGTGCACCTCTGGGAAGACTGAGCTGGGGCAAGGAGTGGCCAGCATGCCCAGAGTGTGTGTGTGTGAGATGGGGGCCAGGACAGGAGCAGGGAGAACAGCACAGGCACAGCAGCGTGTCCCCTCTCCTGCAGCCCCACCCCACCCACTTGTGCCCACCCATCACATGCACCTGCTTTCCACCTCGCTGCAGCAAGGACAATAACCTGCACTAATGCACCTTAATCCTGTTTTTCCTCTTTGTTTCCCCAGCCTTAGGTGGTCAGGATTTTTCCACAGACTTAAGTTTGGCCTGAGCACTAACTCTGCCATAATTGCAGTAATCAGATTTGTCCTACAAACACTGTTTACAACCTGTTGGCCCCTCTTGGCCAAGGGCCCCACAAAAACATCCCAGGGCACAAGAGCAGCCTTCTCCAAAGCTTTTCCAGACACTTTTCCATGGCTGCCTCCATGCACACAGTGCTTTCCCAAGTCCTCCAGGCTCTCCAGCAGCTGCACAGCTGCCCTGCCCTAAGAGAGATCTGGTGTAACAAGTGCTTAATCCCTTTAGTGTCCCTTCAGCCCACTGAAAAGCATCCAACTAAAGCAATAAAGCCAGGCCTAAGTCAGGCTTCCAGCACTGATCCCAGCAGGCCTGGAGCTGTGGGGAGCAAATGTCCTGACATAAAGAAAGCCACGTGCAGAACTGAGCCCTGTGTTTATCCCTGAGGAGGAACATTCCACCTGAGAGTCCAGCACTCTGCTGTGCTGGGCTCCCAGATCCTGTCAGGGTGCACAGATATCTGAACAAGCACAAGCTGCTCATGCCTGGCAGTGCAGGGGCAGCTCAGTTTAACTTGTCTGCTTGCTTTATTTTATAGTTCAGTTTATAATTTAGTTTATAGTATAATTTATTTATAGGTCTTCTACTATCTTCTTAGTCTGTGTGCAGAACCTGCATGGTTTTAAAATGAAAACAGAGTCACAGAATGGGATGGTTTGGGCTGGAAGGGACATTAAATCCCCCCCAGTGCCCCCCCTGCCATGGCAGGGACACCTCCCCCTGTCCCATGTCCAGCCTGGCCTTGGGCACTGCAGGGATCCAGGGCAGCCACAGCTGCTCTGGCAATTCCAGCCCAGCCAGGAATTCCTTCCCAAAATCTAATCTGAATCTAATCTAAATTCCTAAGGAACAGAGAGGGAATAATGTCCATCACCAATGACAGCAGCATTCACCCCCCAGAGAGTCCAAAATGCAAGGAGAAGTCTGGGAGGGCGAAGGGGAAGCTGTGGCAGCCCTGGCTGAGCTGGGGGAGCTGAGCTGGGGAATTTCCACCCTGCCCTGCCATCCACGGCCACAGGTCACTGCAGCCAGCAGGATAAGCAGCTTAGAGCAGATCAAGGGAAATCACAGACATGGAGCCAGGATTCTGAGAGCTTTGGGGCACTTTGGGCTGCTCCTCTTCCCTGGGAGCGTGGGAGGGGCTGGGCTGGAGCTCCCAGAGCAGCCCCTGGATCCCTGGCAGTGCCAAGGCCAGGCTGGACACTGGGCTTGGAGCAGCCTGGGGCAGTGGGGAGGTGGCACTGGATGGATTTGGGGTCTCTCCCAGCCCACACCATCCCCTGACCTCACCCATGGCCTCCCTGTCCCTGTCCCAGCCCAGCTGTGGGCTCAGGGCTCCCCTGCCCAGCTCTCCTGCATCCCCAGGGCAGCTGGCTCACAGCCTCAGCTCCCAGGGGAAGCAAGGCAGGACACTCCATCCCCAGGCATTCCTTCTAATTAAGGCTCATGGATTAATTAGGCCAAATAAACCATTAACACCTCTAACACCACCAACAAGCAAACTCCAACTGGAGGCTGCAGCAGTGCCAGGAATTTCTGGAGGAAAGGGGGGAAGGAAAGAAGAAACCAAATGTTGTTTTCTTAAAATACAGCCAAAACTCACCAAGGCACTGGGAAGGCTGAATGCACATGGAATTCATTTCTCATATTGTGAGAACAAGCTAAAAAATGCAGATTACTTTTAAGGGTTTAAAATTCAAAACTCAGTGTTTTATCACAGTTTGTTACTGTTCTGTTGTTCTTCAGTCCAGGCTGTACCTGAGGAGTCCCTTTAGAAGGACAGAGACAGAGATGTCAGTGCCAGCTTACAGGAACAGCTATGCACCCAATAAACCAAAAGCTGGCCATGAAGGAAGAACTCAGTGCTTTTTGTTTGAATGGATACCACGGGAATAGCTCACTACCCTCCCATCAAACCCCAACCACTGGACATGAGCACACTTGAAATGCTGAGGATGAAGCTTAAGCTTTGTCTCAAGTAGTGGAAATGGAGTCAGGCTTTTCAAAAATGTTCCTCTTGAAAAGAAATTAATGTTTTCATTAAAAAGTAATGGCCATTAAATCTGATATTTCAGTGCTGGTTTATGATTTCCTATACTTGTTGCAGAGTGGTTTTTTTTCTAAAAAGCAATTTCCATTACCTGTACTTTTGTGTTTCATCCCTTGACCTAGTTTCTAACATATAAGAAAATGATATTGTCCCTGTTTGCTCAATGTACACCCCTGTCTGATTTAATCACCTTCTGCAAAACAAACCTGGGGCTGTTATGAAAGACAGCAGGATCCAGTCACCTGGAGCTGCAGAACTAGCAGGGAACAGTAAACACAACCTACTTAGGAGAGCCTCAGCAGCAGGCACTGCTCACTGATTGCATTTATCTTGCCTCCATACCTTCTTTTTTAATTAAAAAGATAATACTTCTGGAAAAGTCCCCTCAGCCTTTCCAAAACACTCCAGTGTCGTGTTACCCAAACACAGCCACAGAATTAATTCCAGTTAATTGCTCAGGAGCACTGGTGGCTCTCTGCAGCTCAGTCAGTGCAGAGCTGACAGATCCACAGGCAGCAGGTAAAAGACAACTGGCAGAGTGATCCCAGCCTGAAGCTGCCAGGAACACAAAGGCTCCCTCTGTTCTGAGTATCTCCCTCAGAAACCACAAAGAGTTCTTGGAGCCCGTGATGAGCTTAGAACCTGTTCTTGGAGCTCTGACAGGAGCTGAGCACTTGTGTACAGGGCAAAGAGCTGCTCCTGTGCCAGCTGCACCTCACTGAAAACTGCTCCTAATCTGTTTTCTGCTGGCACAATACAAAACAAAGGCTCTAAACTAACGCCCTGACCTAATTATTTTAGTGCAGATTTGCAGGGGTTCTTTACCAAAGAAAAACACCCAGAAATAACATTTAGAGTGGCTTTTCTTTCCCAGAGGAGAAGCAGAAAGCTGCAGCCAAGCAGGCAGGAGCTCCACAAAGGTGCATCCCCTCCCCAGGAGCTGCCAGGTGCTCCCCTGAGTGGGTTTGACAGAGCTGCACCTTCCTTCCCCTGCCCCCAAACCCCTGGCTGTGCTCAACAGAGAACCCAGGCTGGTTTGGGGGGAAGGACTAGACCCCATCCATCCCCCCTGCCATGGCAGGGACCCCTCCCACTGCCCCAGCTGCTCCAGCCTGGCCCTGGGCACTGCCAGGGATCCAATCCAGCGTGCTGGGGCTGAGCTGAGGGCAGGAATGAGCCAGGCAGTGCCAGGGAGGCACAGCACACACCCCACTGCTCCATCCTAAACCAGCAATGAGCCCAGGGAGGCACAGCACACACCCACTGCTCCATCCTAAACCAGGCAGTGCCAGGGAGGCACAGCACACACCCACTGCTCCATCCTAAACCAGGCAGTGCCAGGGAGGCACAGCACACACCCACTGCTCCATCCCAAACCAGCAATGAGCCAGGGAGGCACAGCACACACCCACTGCTCCATCCTAAACCAGCAATGAGCCAGGGGAGGCACAGCACACACCCACTGCTCCATCCTAAACCAGCAATGAGCCCAGGGAGGCACAGCACACACCCACTGCTCCATCCTAAACCAGCAATGAGCCAGGGAGGCACAGCACACACCCCACTGCTCCATCCCAAACCAGCAATGAGCCAGGGGAGGCACAGCACACACCCCACTGCTCCATCCTAAACCAGGCAGTGCCAGGGAGGCACAGCACACACCCCACTGCTCCATCCTAAACCAGCAATGAGCCCAGGGAGGCACAGCACACACCCACTGCTCCATCCTAAACCAGCAATGAGCCAGGGAGGCACAGCACACACCCCACTGCTCCATCCTAAACCAGGCAGTGCCAGGGAGGCACAGCACACACCCCACTGCTCCATCCTAAACCAGGCAGTGCCAGGGAGGCTAGCACACACCCACTGCTCCATCCCAAACCAGCAATGAGCCAGGGAGGCACAGCACACACCCACTGCTCCATCCTAAACCAGGAATGAGCCAGGGAGGCACAGCACACACCCACTGCTCCATCCCTAAACCAGCAATGAGCCAGGGAGGCACAGCACACACCCCACTGCTCCATCCCAAACCAGCAATGAGCCAGGGAGGCACAGCACACACCCCACTGCTCCATCCCAAACCAGCAATGAGCCAGGGAGGCACAGCACACACCCCACTGCTCCATCCCAAACCAGCAATGAGCCCAGGGAGGCACAGCACACACCCACTGCTCCATCCTAAACCAGCAATGAGCCAGGGAGGCACAGCACACACCCCACTGCTCCATCCCTAAACCAGCAATGAGCCCAGGGAGGCACAGCACACACCCCACTGCTCCATCCTAAACCAGCAATGAGCCAGGGAGGCACAGCACACACCCACTGCTCCATCCTAAACCAGCAATGAGCCCAGGGAGGCACAGCACACACCCCACTGCTCCATCCTAAACCAGGCAGTGCCAGGGAGGCACAGCACACACCCACTGCTCCATCCCAAACCAGCAATGAGCCCAGGGAGGCACAGCACACACCCACTGCTCCATCCTAAACCAGGAATGAGCCAGGGAGGCACAGCACACACCCACTGCTCCATCCTAAACCAGCAATGAGCCAGGGGAGGCACAGCACACACCCCACTGCTCCATCCTAAACCAGGCAGTGCCAGGGAGGCTAGCACACACACCCACTGCTCCATCCCAAACCAGCAATGAGCCAGGGGAGGCACAGCACACACCCCACTGCTCCATCCCAAACCAGCAATGAGCCAGGGAGGCACAGCACACACCCCACTGCTCCATCCCAAACCAGCAATGAGCCCAGGGAGGCACAGCACACACCCACTGCTCCATCCCTAAACCAGCAATGAGCCAGGGAGGCACAGCACACACCCCACTGCTCCATCCTAAACCAGCAATGAGCCCAGGGAGGCACAGCACACACCCACTGCTCCATCCTAAACCAGCAATGAGCCAGGGAGGCACAGCACACACCCACTGCTCCATCCTAAACCAGCAATGAGCCCAGGGAGGCACAGCACACACCCCACTGCTCCATCCTAAACCAGGCAGTGCCAGGGAGGCACAGCACACACCCCACTGCTCCATCCTAAACCAGCAATGAGCCAGGGAGGCACAGCACACACCCACTGCTCCATCCTAAACCAGCAATGAGCCAGGGAGGCACAGCACACACCCCACTGCTCCATCCTAAACCAGCAATGAGCCCAGGGAGGCACAGCACACACCCACTGCTCCATCCTAAACCAGCAATGAGCCAGGGAGGCACAGCACACACCCACTGCTCCATCCTAAACCAGCAATGAGCCAGGGAGGCACAGCACACACCCCACTGCTCCATCCCAAACCAGGCAGTGCCAGGGGAGGCACAGCACACACCCACTGCTCCATCCTAAACCAGCAATGAGCCCAGGGAGGCACAGCACACACCCACTGCTCCATCCCAAACCAGCAATGAGCCAGGGAGGCACAGCACACACCCACTGCTCCATCCTAAACCAGCAATGAGCCCAGGGAGGCACAGCACACCCACTGCTCCATCCTAAACCAGCAATGAGCCAGAGAGGCACAGCACACACCCACTGCTCCATCCTAAACCAGCAATGAGCCCAGGGAGGCACAGCACACACCCACTGCTCCATCCCTAAACCAGCAATGAGCCCAGGGAGGCACAGCACACACCCACTGCTCCATCCCAAACCAGGCAGTGCCAGGGAGGCACAGCACACACCCCACTGCTCCATCCTAAACCAGCAATGAGCCCAGGGAGGCACAGCACACACCCACTGCTCCATCCTAAACCAGCAATGAGCCAGGGAGGCACAGCACACACCCCACTGCTCCATCCCAAACCAGCAATGAGCCCAGGGAGGCACAGCACACACCCACTGCTCCATCCTAAACCAGCAATGAGCCAGGGAGGCTAGCACACACCCCACTGCTCCATCCTAAACCAGGAATGAGCCCAGGGAGGCACAGCACACACCCCACTGCTCCATCCTAAACCAGCAATGAGCCAGGGAGGCACAGCACACACCCCACTGCTCCATCCTAAACCAGCAATGAGCCAGGGAGGCACAGCACACACCCACTGCTCCATCCCAAACCAGCAATGAGCCCAGGGAGGCACAGCACACACCCACTGCTCCATCCTAAACCAGGCAGTGCCAGGGAGGCACAGCACACACCCACTGCTCCATCCTAAACCAGCAATGAGCCCAGGGAGGCACAGCACACACCCACTGCTCCATCCCAAACCAGGAATGAGCCAGGGAGGCACAGCACACACCCACTGCTCCATCCCCAAACCAGCAATGAGCCCAGGGAGGCACAGCACACACCCACTGCTCCATCCCTAAACCAGGCAGTGCCAGGGAGGCACAGCACACACCCCACTGCTCCATCCTAAACCAGCAATGAGCCCAGGGAGGCACAGCACACACCCACTGCTCCATCCCTAAACCAGCAATGAGCCGGGAGGCTGGCACACCCCACTGCTCCATCCTAAACCAGGCATGAGCCAGGGAGGCACAGCACACACCCCACTGCTCCATCCTGGGGCATCCCCAAACCACAAAACCAGGAGCAGGGACAGCAGCAGCCCCAGGAGAAAGGCAGAGCTGTGCTGTGCCCCAGGGACACGGCACATGCCCGAGCAGAGAGCAGAGGGAGGAGTGCAGGGAGAAGGAGCCTCTGCCCCAGGCCCTGCTGGGAGGGGCTCGGGGGGATCCCACCCCAAGGAGGCACAGCAGGGCAGGGGCCAGGCTGCCCCATCTCCTGCAGGGAGGTGTGAACTCAGCCAGAGCCTCTCCCTGCTCCAGGGAGGTCAGAGCACGAGCCAGAGCAGTCCCTGCTTTGTTTCAGCACTGCTAGAAGTAACTGTATTTGGGTTTTATTATTATATTTATATTCATTATATTTATATTCATTATATTTATATTCATTATATTTATATTTATTACATTGTATATTGTTATTACATTTATTTTATTTATATTTAAATATATTTCTATTACTATATTTTATTATTTATTGGATTTTGCCATTCTATATTGACATTTACACATTATTTTGCTATAGTACAATTTGTAATCACTTTTAACTGCTAATTTGTCAGTTTTGTGGCCAATACTCTGGCCCTGTGTAGTTAATAAATATATTATAGTTTAGGGTCTTGCAAAATATTGAAATAAAGACTATGTGCTGTGTATTAACTGTTGCAGAAGGAGTTAGTGCTTTTGTAACTAATTGACAATGGGAAGAACAATTCAGACAGTTTTGTGAAATAGATAAAAGTGATTTAATGTACTTGTAGAATATCCTACCTGAATGATAACATTGAAAAGAACCAGGACATCAAGAGAAAAATTTACTGTTGACTCTCCAGTTATCAAGAAATGTCAAATAAACAGAACAGATCCTCAAGAAGAAATAAAACATATTGATTTTATCTACAGGATGGAATGACAAGTCAGAGGTTAAAACCAAGCAAAAGAATTCCCAGAACATGCAAACTCACAGAATGCATAATCAGAAATATGCATGTGACCCAATAAAAGGTGCATAAGAAAACTGCTTTAAGCTGAAGGTGCTTCTGGCAGTTTGCCAGGCAGCAGAGTGGATATTGTCCCTTCTATTCCTCATTAAACTTTTCTAGCTGTTCAGGAGTGAGCCTTGTTCCTCCCAGCACTGCAGCAGGCAGGTTTGGGCGAGGCCATGCAGCCCACGCTCCCGAAAGTGACTCCAGGAGCAGCTGGGGCGGCTCTGGAGCTCTGACTGCCACTGACTTTTGTTATTCCTGTAAAACTTCAGACAAACGGAGAGAGCCAGGCAGGAACGTGCACTTTGTGCGAGGCTGCTGCCGTTTCCCCGCTGGCCAGTGAAGGAAGGAGAGCAGCAGGCACACCGGGTGGGTTTGATCTGTCACCCCCAACCCACAGCGACCAGGCAATGACCCGGCACAAATTTAACCCATTCACACCCTGCCCAGCCTTCCAGGCAGCTGAAACCCACTGCTCGGCCCTGGAAGCTGGGACCCATCCAAAACATCCAATACTTTGGATTTTTATAACAGCTGAGTTTTCTCCTGCTACAGCATTTTACTTTTCCTACAGGTTATGAAACAAGACCTGCAGTTTTTACTTTTCAGCTTATTTCAGTACAATTTTAGTTTTTATTGAGAAATGTTAAGGAAAAAGTGGCTTTTCTACATCAACCACTCGGTAAGTGACTGTGAGACAGAAAGGAGCATCCCACTAAGGATGGGTTGGATTTGGAATTTTTAAGAATATCAGTTTTTCTGTTCTGTTCAGAGACAGAACCTGCCAGGAAAGCACTGGGAACACAGCAGTACCAAAACTGTATTTTCTCAAGAGTGGCTGTTTATTAGCCTGCAGTCAAACACAGAAATTAGCAAATATAGCTAAAAATTTTTAGTCAAAATTTTTTTTAGCTAAAAAAATTAATCTGGGGGAAAGAACCCAACAAATCCAACAAAAGAATCAGCTTTTTTCACCTGCAGTAACCATGAGCTGCTCTGTTATCCATCCAGACACAGCCCATCACATCTTCAGTACTCTACCAAATGCAGTAATTACCAAGCTCATCAGACACCAAATACAAATTAATTACACACTGAGTAATTTGTACAGATAGATTTTTAAAACATGGATTTTAAAATCTTCCCAGCCTCTTTCTCATAGTCAATATTCTGTGGCATTTCTCACATAAAGAGAAATTCAGCTGTGATTTTAAACTCTTTTTCTGCTGGTCAGTTTTGCTTTGTCTTTTCTCTCATCTCCAGCAAAGATGCTTAACACTTCAAAATAATTTTATTTAAGCAATTAATTCTCATAATTAATGTCTAAGCAAAATAGTTGGGACTGTTTTCTATGAATTATTTCTGCAGGATGGGCAGAAAAAGAACATCCCCACGTTGCCTCAGACAGGAATGCCAGTTCCTGGAGGAAATCTCCAAGAGCCAGGATGCCCTCCCTTGGTACTGAGCTGCCAAAATTCAGCAGAAAATTCCGTTTCTGCAGCAGTGGAGTGGGTGAGGTGGGATTTACCTGGGGCAGGGATGGGTTCCCACTGTGCCTCCCCAGGGTTCAGCTCTGAGGGGAGTGCCAGGAAATTCCCTGTGCTGCTGTGGGGCAGCTGCCCATGAAATCAGATCAGCACCCACCCAGGCACTAAAACAAGCAGCAGCTCCAGGATTTGCCTCCCCAGTGAATTCCAGAGCCCAAACCCCCTCAGTGACCTGGGCTTCACTGCCTGCATGCCAAAAACCCCTCTCAGGACAATCCCCCTGCAGCTGCAGCTCTGTGAATTCCCCAAGGAGCAGATTGAACATCACAACACTCACATCCCCAACCTCCAGCTTTCCCTGGAAGCATCAGCAGGGAGATTCTTTCCCTATTATTCTCTTTTCCTATTATTCTCTTTTCCTATTATTCTAAAAGCCCAAAATGCCCCAAGATTCCCTTTCCTGCCTGCACAAAAAGAGCCACAACTGCCATTTTACATCAAATTTGAAATAAAAGACAAGGAGAGTCCACACAGACTCCTGACTCAAATCCAGAGCCTGATTTAATTGTCATATCCACCCCACAGCAGGGCTGCTCATCTCCTTCACTCACACCAAGGCTTGTCTCAGCAACTGCAAAATCACACAGCTGAAAATTTCCAAAGCTGGACTTCAGTAGCAAAATATCCCAGAGTTTTTGCATTCCTAATATTTTGGAATGATAGATCCCCTAAATAAAATATCTATCTTTAAAGTGTGGTTTGAAAGCAGCAAAATAATAATAAATAACAATAAAACAGAACTAACAGGACATGAAGAGCAGCAGGGAAAACACCACAAAGAGAACAGCTGGGAGAGAGGGGATGAGTGAGAAAACAGAACACAAACTTGGCTAAGTTCTGCACTGCTCAGTCCCTGCAGCACAGAGCTCCAGGAGCAGGCATCCATCCTGGGCCCATCCATCCATCCTGGGCCCATCCATCCATCCTGGACCCATCCATCCCTGGCTCTATCCATCCTGAGCCCATCCATCCCTGGCTCTATCCATCCTGGGCCCATCCATCCCTGGCTCTATCCATCCCTGGCTCTATCCATCCCTTTCCTGGACCCATCCATCCCCAGCTCTATCCATCCCTTTCCTGCACCATCCCCAGCTCTATCCATCCCTGGCTCTATCCATCCCTTTCCTGGACCCATCCATCCCCAGCTCTATCCATCCCTTTCCTGCACCATCCCCAGCTCTATCCATCCCTGGCTCTATCCATCCCTTTTCTGCACCAATCCCAGCTCTATCCATCCCTTTCCCGGACCCATCCAATCCCAGCTCTACCCACCCCTGCCGGGTCCCCCTCGATCCCTTAACCATGCATCCATCCATCCTCCCGGGGCTCCTGGGTGCCCTGAGAGTCCTGCCGGGTCTCCCCCTTCATCCCTTAACCAGGCATCCACCCCTCCTCCCTGGGCTCCTGGGTACCCTGCCTGGAGCTGGGGCGGGGCAGGAGCGGGTCCCCATCTCGATCCCTTAACTGGGAATCCCCCCTCCTCCTTGGCTATCCTGCCCAGTCCCTCCTCGATGCCTTAACCGGGAATCCCCCCTCCTCCTTGGCTATCCTGCCCAGTCCCTCCTCGATCCCTTAACCGGGAATCTCCCCCTCCTCCCCGGGTGCCCTGCCCGGCTCTGGGCGGTTCCTGCCCGGTCCCCTGTCCCCAGTCCCTTACCCGAGCATCCCCCCTCATCCCCGGTCCCCGCCCGGTCCCTTACCCGAGCATCCCCCCCCCTCCCCGGTGCCCTCCCAGTCCCTTACCCGAGCATCCCCCCCCTCATCCCCGGTGCCCTCCCAGTCCCTTACCCGAGCATCCCCCTCCTCATCCCCGGTGCCCTCCCGGTCCCTTACCCGAGCATCCCCCCTCATCCCCGGTCCCCTCTCGGTCCCTTACCCGAGCATCCCCGCCCCCCGCGGTGCCCTGCCCGGCGCTGGGCGGGTCCCGCCGTCCCCCCGCCCCGCTCCCGGTCCCTAGATAAGGCGGCGGCGGCGGCGGCCGGGAGCGGAGCGGCGCAGCGCGATGGAGACGGGCGGGTGCCGCATGGGCGGCGCGGGGCCCGGCGGGCCGGCCGCGATCACGCTGGAGGAGCTGGACGCGCTGCCCGAGGAGAGCCCCGACTCGGCGTACCACAGCCACGGCAGCAGCCTGGAGGAGGAGGCGGCCGAGCGCATGGACGACGAGGAGCAGGAGCGGCTGCTGAGCTACTGGCAGAGCGTGGGCCGGGGGCACCAGGTGGATGTGCCCCGCGGTAAGGCGGGGGATGCGGGATGGGGATGCGGGGGTAGGGATGGGCAGCGGGATGCGGGATAGGGGATGCGGGACACGGCAGGGAACGCACGGGCAGTGAGCAATGAACACCCCGGGCAGTGAGCACCCAGCACTGAGCACCCGGGCACTGAGCGCCCAGCACTGACACACGGGCACTGAGAGCACCCAGCACTGACACACGGGCACGGAGCACCCAGCACTGAGCACACGGGCACTGAGAGCACCCAGCTCTGAGCACACGGGCACTGAGCACACGGGCAGTGAACACCCAGCACTGAGAGCACACGGGCACGGAGCACCCAGCACTGACACACGGGCACTGAGAGCACCCAGCACTGAGAGCACGGGCAGTGAACACCCAGCACTGACACACGGGCACTGAGAGCATCCAGCACTGAGCACACGGGCACTGA
Source organism: Luscinia megarhynchos (assembly GCA_034336665.1). Lineage (NCBI taxonomy): Eukaryota > Metazoa > Chordata > Aves > Passeriformes > Muscicapidae > Luscinia > Luscinia megarhynchos. Next base: position 60,311,107 of record CM067568.1, read on the forward strand.
GCACCCAGCACTGAGCACACGGGCACTGAGCACCCAGCACTGAGAGCACACGGGCAGTGAGCACCCAGCACTGACACACGGGCACTGAGAGCACCCAGCACTGAGCACGGGCACTGAGCACCCAGCACTGAGCACACGGGCACTGAGCACCCAGCACTGAGAGCACACGGGCAGTGAACACCCAGCACTGAACACATGGGCAGTGAGCACCCAGCACTGAGAGCACCCAGCACTGAGAGCACCCAGCACAGTCCCGAGTGACTCCCAGCCCCCCAGTCTGCCTCTGCAGCAGCTCAAGCTCCCCCCGCGGCCACGCAAATCTTTCCACGGCAGGCAAGCGGCTGCAGCAGCACTGGGTGATCTGTTCACACTAAAAACAGTCAGTGAGAGTTTGCAGCCCTAATTAAATATTAAACTGGCTACCTGTGAAAGCATCCTTGCTAAGAATATCCCCTGTATCCCATATAAGGGAAGAGGGAGTGTTTAAAAACAGCACGGGAGTAAACAAGTAAAGCATTGATTTGTTTTTGACAGCGAGGATCCCAGGCCTGTTTTAGTCAGAATTGGTTGTTTTTAATTTTAAGACTGGGGAATTGAAAGGCTGGTGAGTCAGAGAACTCCTACCAAGCAGCAGGGAGTCACTAGGAGCTCAGCTGGGTCCCAGACTTTAACTCTGCCCTGTCCTGCCCAGAGGAGCAGAGACCTGCAGCATCTCTGCCCTGCAGGTCAGACTCACTTCCCGGGCTGGGGAGAGCCCAGCCTTGCCCAGGCTGCACTGGACAGCCCAGAATTAAATTACTGCTCCTTAAAAACTCTTCCTATGTGCCCACACAGCAAATTGAGTCCATCCTCCTTGTCCAAGCACACCTTGAAGTGTTAACTCTTAACGACCTTGGCTCAGCAAAGCTTTACAAAAGACAATTAACATGCCAAAAGAAGGGTCAGATGGATGTGAGCAGAGCTCCCTGCCCTGCTCTCAGTGCCCCGGGAGGGATTTCCGGGTGCCCAGTGCCATCCCAGAGTGTCAGTGCTGACTCCAGAGCCAGGGCTTGTGTGTGCATGCTGCAGCTGACAGCTCTGGGAGCCCCAGGGCACTGGGCTTTATTTAACACTCCTGAGTGCAGTCAGTCCTTAACAGAGCTCCGTGCAGCACAAAACCAGAGCCCTTCCCACAGACTGATCTGATGTTCTGGTGCCTGGCACTGTAATTCCTAAATTCCTCGAGGAGGGATACAAAGTCTTAGGAATATGTCAAAAGCAGGGTGACCTCGTTTCAGTTACACAGTTATACAGTATTGTTATTATTACAGGTTTGCTCTGGGCACTCCCACACGTCACAAAAATCAAAATAGAATAATACAAGATTTTTCTTCAGGCCCTGTCCAGGGCTGAAGGAGGGGATTTTCCAAATAGAGGAATCCCCCTGTGACAGGAGCAGATCATGTTCCTGCCTCTCTGCTGCCTGGGACAGGGACAGGACCCTGGAGCTGTGCTGGGGGGTCAGGCTGGATTTTGGGAAAGGCTCTTCCCCAGGGGGTGGGATGAGCACTGGAACAGCTCCCCAGGGAATGGTGACATTCCCGGGGCTGCAGAGCTCCAGGGATGCCCAGGTGGGATTCTGGGGCTGGATGATGCCTGTGCAGCTCTGAAACCACGACTTGAGATAACACAGCTGTCCCGTCCCTGTGCTGCTGCCTGGCCCTGTGCAGGTGCAGCTCTCCAGACCAGCACAAAGCACAGACTCAGAAAGTGAAGGATAAAATTCCCCAAAGGACTTTAATCAGTTGTAATCCCTGTCCTCTGCATTAATATGGAATGAAAAAACCAGATCCCTCTCCCCATTAATGCATAAAGTAATCTAAAAATAGAGTTAACTTTTCTAGAGTCCTGAAAGCTTTCCTATTTCTTGACAATTCAGTGCTGAACTCTAATCAACTTTTATTTTCCCTCAGCCTCCACAGAGATCTATTTACATGCCAGTTATTAGTTACATTTTAAACATTCCCCAGTGACATATTGTAAAGAAAAAATGTTTACACTTAACTACAATGTAGCTTCCTCCCCTTTATTTTCCCCTCCCCTTTGTTTAAGGATCTTTACTATTGCAAATAGTCTTAAGGCTAAAGCCCCGGACTGGATGCCAGAGATGGAGGCTTGATTCCCAGCTCAGCTACAGATTTACTCAGTGACCTCGGCCAAGTTAATTCTCCTGCATCTTAATTCTCCTCTCAAACATGGAGAACAGTCCCTTTCTTCCCCCATCATCCTGCCTCTTCCACTCTGTCCCTGAGGCACCTCAACCCCCCAAAAAGGGCTCTGGGAGCTGCAACTCCTCCTTTTCCTGCATGTCCAGCACACACAGGGGGCAGCAGGCAGGAACTGGCAGCCAGACTGTCAGACACTGCACATAAAATGGAGTTTCTAATCCTCTGAGCACACAGATGCCTTCCTCACTTCAGCTTAGGGACCCAAGGGACCAACTCCTGTGGAAGAGAGACTTTGCTAAGAGTGACCTTGTAGCCACAGGGATCAGCTCCTAAGCAGAATTTATCCATGACCTTCAGCTAGAATTGATGTCAGGGCAACCACAGCTATAGATACACCTTCAGATATTAAACATCCTTTGGAAATGAATTCCTACAGCACTATTTCCTTGAGCCTGCAAACAGGAGCAGCCAGCCTCATTTCCTTCACACCTGGATCCAGCAGCACAGAGCTGCTGGAACTGGGAATGTTCCTGCACAGGGCAGGAAATGGGGCACAGCCAACAGCTTTCCATGGACACTTGGGCAGCTGGAAATTCAGGGGAGGGAGAGGGAAACAAACCCACTCCTGACAGCACAGGGCAGAGCCCGGGTAAGCTGTGCTAGGCAAAGCCTTTCCCTGCCTGGAGAGGGGCAAACAGAGCAGTGACAGCCGCGTCTCCCATCTGTTGCTTCTGTTGCAGACATGGCAGAGCCCATCCAGCAGCTGACCAGGAACAACAACCCCCAGGAGAGGCAGAGCATCCCCTTCACCCTGATCCAGCGCAAGGAGAAGGTACAGCTGCCACCCAGTGCCGCCCAGTGCCAGCCCAGTGCCACCCAGTGCCAGCCCAGTGCCAGCTCAGAGCCACCCAGTGCCACTATCCCTGCTGCCAGCCCAGTGCCAGCCCAGTGCCACTATCCCTGCTCCCATCCCTGCTGCCAGCCCAGTGCCAGCCCAGTGCCACTATGCCTGCTCCCATTCCTGCAGCCAGCCCAGAGCCACCCAGTGCCACCCAGTGCCACCATCCCTGCTGCCAGCCCAGTGCCAGCCCAGTGCCAGCTCAGTGCCAGCTCAGTGCCAGCTCAGAGCCAGCCAGTGCCACTATCTCTGCTGCCAGCCCAGTGCCACCCAGTGCCACCATCCCTGCAGCCAGTCCAGTGCCACCATCCCTGCTGCCAGCCCAGTGCCAGCCCAGTGCCACTATCCCTGCTGCCATCCCTGCAGCCAGCCCAGTGCCACCCAGTGCCACCCAGTGCCACCATCCCTGCTGCCAGCCCAGTGCCACCCAGTGCCACCATCCCTGCTGCCACCACCCCTGCTGCCACCACCCCACTGCCACCCAGTGCCACCACCCCTGCTGCCACCACCCCTGCTGCCACCCAGCTGCCAGGAATGGGGCTCCTCAGAAAGTTCCTGGCACCCTCTGGCAGTGCAAAACATGGTAACTGTGCCACTCCCTCTCATTGGGAACATCTCATCCTTGTACACAAGTAATTTTCTTTTTTGCAAGGTAGAAACTATCAGGAAAGGCAGAAAGGGACAGCAATTACAGCCCTTGAAACATAATTAATTTAACAAAAACACCTCTCACTTTGCCATTTGAAATAAATGCCCATTTTCTTCACTTTAATTGGCACATTTGCCCCTTTACAGTCTGTTGATAAAACCTTAGCAAAGAGTACTTGAAAGAGATGAATATCTGAATTTCAAACCAAAAATGTACTTCTGTATCATGGATCATCTAACAAAGCAGCAATTTATAAACCCATCCTAACCTCTAACAAAAAACTGAAATTAAAGTACAACAAATTGCTTCCAGCTCAGGAAATGTGCAAACAAATGTTTACCTTTAAATCAAAAACCACAAAAACTTCTACTGACCATCTATGAGGAATTTTTGGTCACATTTCTTTTAAATAGATTTAAATAATTCACATTTATAAATACCAACATTTGAGTGTGTTTCATCTAAATAGTTTGAGACTCCTGATTATGTTGAAAGCATTTTTTAATGTTATGTATCACTAATAACTGCAGCTAAAAAAATAAGGTTATTCAGTGTTAATTGGAACTAAATGTTTAATAGTACCAGTCCAAAAGATGAAAAGGAAACTACCTAGAATTTTGCTGAAGTCAGTTTTGATCCAAAATCAGCAGTGTATTCCTTGCTTTATGTGAGGAAGGATTAACATCCATGTTTCTTTCAATATCATGTCACTGAGAGCTGGAAAGGAGATGCATGGATTTGTTTGGCTGATGCTTTTAGATGATTGAATTCAAAGCCCAGGTTCCTGTGTGTGTTTGCAGCTGGGAGACCTGCTCTATGAGAAAAGGCAGTATGGCAAAGCCAAGTGGGCGTGCATCAGGATGAAAGAGAAGCAGTACGAGCAGAGCATCTGCCTCGGCTTCATGAAGCTCATGAGGTACATCTGTGAGCAGAACTCCTCAGGTAAGGCACACTCAACCCTGCAGCCTCACAAAATGCTACTGCTGCCCTCAAGCCTAATTAGAGAGGTGCTTTGAACAGCTTTTCCCAAATATACAGCCCTAGAGGGATGTTTTTCCATGGTACAGCCTTTCCAGAAAAATCACAGAAACCGTGGGCTGGTTTGGGTTGGAAGGAGCTGAAATCCCCCAGGGCCAGCCCTGCCGGGGCAGGGACCCTCCCACTGCCCCGTGCTCCAAGCTCTCTCTGTGGAAATCTGGCACTTGCTGCAGCATTTTCAGGTTTCATTGCACAGCAGCACTGAAATCACCTGGCACAGTGTGATACCAGAAGGGACCAGATTTCTGCCCCCTTCTCACCCTGTATTTCTGCCTCCTTCCCTCTAGTTGAAGATATTCAATTGTCCCTGTCCCAATGGACACAGCAAATTTTCCAGAAAGATAATCCCGTTTTAACTCAAATCATGGCAAATCCACCATGTCTTTGAGAGCTTGTGCCTGCCTGTGAAATGTGCACCTGGTGTCCAATCAACCCCATCTGGTTTTCACTTCCAGACAGCAGCTCTCATATTTTTCACCCTCCAGTTGCTATCAAGTTTTGCCATGCTCAGTGCTCTGTGCTGTAACTGACTCAGCCCTTAAGTGTCTTTCCAAGAAACTACAAACATTGACCACAAAACCTTTTCCTTCCTCAGGTACCTTCCCCATTCTCCCCATTCTTTTAACACTTTAACACTGTTTAAAAGTAATTTAAGCTCCAGAACTGCAGGGATTTTTATCAAACTGTACAGAAGCAAAGGAGCCACCTCTGCCTCCTGCAGTCCAAACACACAACAGTGCAAAAAGACACAGCAACATTTTTAACAACAGCAAACTCTCAATAAATTCACAGAGCAGCCCCTTCTCCTGCCTGCAGCTTTGTTCCCAAATATTGAAACCATGGCACAAGGTCAGTCTGAAGATAAACACAACTCTTCTAGGAGGGGGGAAAGACTTCAGGCAAACTCCCTGCCCTCATGAAAAGGGGAGAGCTCAGCAAATGTTTTGGACACAAATGCACAAACATCTGCACACACACACAAACTACAAAGCACAGTGAAATCGTGGAATCACAGATGGTTTGGTGGGAAGGGACCTCACAGATCTCCCTGGGCAGGGACACCTGTCACTGTGCCAGGCTGCTCCCAGCCCCAGTGCCCAGCCTGGCCTGGGACACTTGCAGGGCACCAGAGCTGCTCAGGGCACCCACTGCTCCTCCCAGCCTGAGCCATCCCAACGAAACCCCTTCCTCAAGGCCGTGGTGCCCACTTGAAGCGCCCAGCAGTGTGCCCCCCCCGCAGGGCTGTACCTGGGGATCACCGTGCCCATCGTGACCATCGTGCACACCAACGAGGCGCAGTCTGCCATGACCCCGGCCGTGACGGTGGCCTACTACCTGCCCGAGCTGCTGCAGGAGCAGCCCCCGCACCCCTTCGACTCGGACATCATCATCGAGGAGTGGCCTGCCACCATTGTCTACAGCAGGTGAGAAATGCTTTCACTGCTCTGCTAAACACATGTGCTGCTCTCCATCTGGGGACATTACCACTTTTAGACCTTGTAAAGTCTAAAAATCAAATGGTAGAGTTAGCAAATGAGTTAACAAGTTTCATTTTCAGGAGTTGTAAAAGCTGCCTGTTTTATGAATGGGATGGTGAGGAAATCATGGTTCCCGAGTTCTACCAGAGGAAGGGTGCTGGGCACTGCCCAGGCTCCCCGGGGAATGCCAGGGCTCCAGCAGTGTTTGGACACCAGGGATGCCCAGGATGGGGTTGCTGGGGGGACATGACTGGACTCCACGCGGATCCCTTCCTGTAGGTTATGCTACACTTACGTCAATTGCTTGGTAAAATGATGCATCTGTAATTGTGTGATAAAACACCCTCAGGCTATTCTATGTAGATGGGAACAAAGTGTCCAACATGGCACAGAAAACTTAAAGAAAAAAGTTGTTTAGGATTAATCACAGTCAGTACCATTGGTGTAACACAACCAAGTAATTCAGAAGGCATTTCTGGGCTTTGGAAAAACAATGGGTTTAACATGAATCACAGAATGAACTTTGAGACCATCGAGTCTGACCTCTGACCTTACAGCACCCTGTCACCCAGCCCACAGCACGAGTGCCACATCCAGGCTTTCCTTACCCCAGGGACAGTGACTCAGCCAGCTCCCTGAGCAGTGCCCACCCACTCTGGCTGTGAGGAGCTTTTTCCTCGTGGCCAGTTCTGTGAGGAGCTTTTTCCCTCGTGGCCAGTTCTGTGAGGAGCTTTTTCCCTCGTGGCCAGTTCTGTGAGGAGCTTTTCCCTCGTGGCCAGTTCTGTGAGGAGCTTTTCCCTCGTGGCCAGTTCTGTGAGGAGCTTTTTCCCTCGTGGCCAGTTCTGTGAGGAGCTTTTCCCTCGTGGCCAGTTCTGTGAGGAGCTTTTTCCTCGTGGCCAGTTCTGTGAGGAGCTTTTCCCTCGTGGCCAGTTCTGTGAGGAGCTTTTCCCTCGTGGCCAGTTCTGTGAGGAGCTTTTCCCTCGTGGCCAGTTCTGTGAGGAGCTTTTTCCTCGTGGCCAGTTCTGTGAGGAGCTTTTTCCTCACGTCCAGTTCTGTGAGGAGCTTTTCCCTCGTGGCCAGTTCTGTGAGGAGCTTTTCCCTCGTGGCCAGTTCTGTGAGGAGCTTTTTTCCTCGTGGCCAGTTCTGTGAGGAGCTTTTTCCCTCGTGGCCAGTTCTGTGAGGGAGCTTTTTCCTCGTGGCCAGTTCTGTGAGGAGCTTTTTCCTCACGGCCAGTTCTGTGAGGAGCTTTTTCCTCGTGGCCAGTTCTGTGAGGAGCTTTTTCCTCACGGCCAGTTCTGTGAGGAGCTTTTTCCTCGTGGCCAGTTCTGTGAGGAGCTTTTCCCTCACGGCCAGTTCTGTGAGGAGCTTTTCCCTCGTGGCCAGTTCTGTGAGGAGCTTTTTCCTCGTGGCCAGTTCTGTGAGGAGCTTTTTCCTCGTGGCCAGTTCTGTGAGGAGCTTTTTTCCTGCGTGTCCAGTTCTGTGAGGAGCTTTTTTCCTTGTGGCCAGTTCTGTGAGGAGCTTTTTCCTCACGTCCAGTTCTGTGAGGAGCTTTTTCCTTGTGGCCAGTTCTGTGAGGAGCTTTTTCCTTGTGGCCAGTTCTGTGAGGAGCTTTTTCCTCACGTCCAGTTCTGTGAGGAGCTTTTCCCTCGTGGCCAGTTCTGTGAGGAGCTTTTTCCTCACGTCCAGTTCTGTGAGGAGCTTTTTCCTCACGTCCAGTTCTGTGAGGAGCTTTTCCCTCGTGGCCAGTTCTGTGAGGAGCTTTTTCCTCGTGGCCAGTTCTGTGAGGAGCTTTTTCCTCACGGCCAGTTCTGTGAGGAGCTTTTCCCTCGTGGCCAGTTCTGTGAGGAGCTTTTCCTCGTGTCCAGCCTAAACCTCCCCTGGTGCAGCTCAGAGCTGTTCCCACCCCAGCTGGCTGCAGCCTGTCAGGGAGCTGTGGCTGATCTGAACTGACCCCTGCAGGAGCTTCAGAGGCATCACCAACGAGGACTCCATCATGAGGGAGATCAACCTGCTGGCAGCCATCCTGGAGAGCCCCGAGCTGTGCCTGCGGGACACGTTCATCATCGCCGGCTACACCAACCCCGCGGCCGCCGAGCGCCACAACGAGGTGTGGTTCCTGCAGCGGCCCTGAGCTGCTGCTGCTGCTGCTGCTGTGCCCCGGGGCTCCTGCCACAGGTGAGCACACCGGGCAGCCAGTGCCCTGCCCTGCCACAGGTGAGCCCACCAGGCAGCCCAGTGCCCTCCCCTCCCAGGGCAGCCCTGGGCTCCCAGCTGGGCCAGGAACAGCCAGCACAGCTCAGCCCCTCACCCACACACCCTACAGCTGCCCTGACACCAATTTCATGGAGGGTTTAGCACCTGCAGTGTTAGCTCACCTTATCTATTTTTGGAACAGGTAAGGGAGGCAGAGATCTCTTCCCTCACACACTTGTTGGCATCCCCAGCCTGCCTGGGCTCAGGATGGTCCCTGGGGACACCCTGGAGCCCTGGCCTGCTCTGGTGCTGCACAGAGACCCTGCTGGGGCTTGCAGGGTGACACCAAACCCACCTCACCCAGGCACAGAAAGAATGTCCAGGTCTCAGCTCCTGAGGAGAACGACCAGATTTAGCCCAATGTGTTAGAGCAAGGAGGAAGAACAGCCAGTGCTGAGAGCTGTGGCACACAGATCCCCAGTGCTTACCTCAGAAAGCTCCCAACCAAAGCACCCAAATCTGGAGAGAGACCAAAACAATCACCACAGTCCCACTGCTCACCCCAGTGCTGACAGCAGAATTACAGGTTCCCTCATCTCAGTCCCCCAGGAATCCCATGACTGGCTCTGGCACTCCTGAGGAGACACTGGTTACTTTGAACTGCAGATTTCTGAGCAGTTTATTCCCCCAGCTCTGCAGCTGGAGCAAATTGTTCAGTACTCCTGGCACTGCTCTGCCAGTGCCACGCTGTTACTGGCACAGATGGCACCAACACCCACAGAGAGCAGCCCAGCTGGGAGTGAGCCTGGGCAGAGTGCTCTGCTGAGCAGGGCCAGGCAGAGCTGCTGCTGCAGGCAGCACCCCAGGATGGGCAGCCACAGCCCCCCAGCCCTGCCAGCACCTGACCACCCTCACTGTGACAGCTTTTTCTTCCTAGTACCAATTTGCTGTTTGTTTTGCAATTCACCCCTGAGCTGCCAGCCTGGCTCTCTGCATAGCCTGAGCTCCCCCTGCTCTGGGAGCAGCACTCCCCCTGCTCCACACAGCCCAAGAGCACCTACTGCACTTTAGAGTCAGGGCAGCAAATGATTTTGCTCTCCAAAATCCCTCCCTAATGTGTCCCCTTACTGACATGATGGTAGAGTTTTCTCTTCATAGAAGTAAATGTCTTTTTATATAAAATTCACTGAATACATCACCAGCATTATTTATTGGTTCCAGGATTTAGGGTCCCAACAGAGCTTCTGTGTTCTTTCATTCCAACACACAGAGCAGCAAGGAAGCCAGTGGCTGCTAACTCACAGCAGGGTGAACAAACAGCTCCAAAATGGATTTGTGGAGGACTTCTGAAAGAACCTGAAGCCTCCTGGTCCCACAGGGCTCTGTGCTCAACCCAAAACCTCTCCCTGAGCAGCAGGATCAGAGTGCCCTGGCTGAAGAAGGACCAAGGTGCCCTCTGGTGCCTGCTGGGCACAGAGATTCCTTGGGAAGCAGCAAGGAGAGGGAGAATAGGAAACAGAAAATAAAAGAGAGACATGAAAGCCTTAGTTTTAACAAAAACAAATAGTCTTTATGGAGAGGGGAAAAACACCCAAGCCAACTAAAATGCAATGCAGTGTCACAGCCTGAGAGAAGGAAAATTAAAAATGCCAGCCAGTATTAAACTAAAAGCTCTTAAATAAAGAAAAATGGTAAAAATATTTTTAAAACTGAGTTGAATAGAAGGCCCAGGGAGGCATTATACAAAAGGTTTTGTTCTCATATCCTCCCCCAGATTTTTATAAGAGCCAATAAAAGTAATTTTCACCTTTGACAAGATTTGATGGCAAATTAAAGAAGCTTCTGCCATCTGATTGCTTTTGCCAGTTAGAGGAGTTCTGGTGATCCTTTGGCACACCAAATGTTGGCTTGCTCCTGGAAGCAGTGAAATCCTCTCACCACACAGCACCAGTTTGTAAATAATTTCCATTTTAAACTTCTCCTGCAAAAGCATCTGCTGTGCCTGCTGTCCCTGCCCATAGGCAGCCCCTGCTGTGGCTCAGCTGCCCCTGGGGGATGTTCTAGAAAAGTCCCTGAACCATGAGCAGATCTGAGTGTGCTGATGTCCCACCTGCAGCCCAGCATTCCCTGCTGCTTCTGGCTAACTGTGAATTCCAAGATACTATTTATTTATTTTGACTTCTGTTAGATGGCTTCTGCTGCTGAGAAAAAAACAAAAACAAAACCAAACCTATTTCAGCTCCAGTTTGGAGATACACTTTATGGCTTGGTACCAGCAGCTGTCACTGGCCCTCAGGAGCACAGGGACCAACTGCTCCAGTGTTTGGCTGACACAAAACACAGTTTATTCACTTATGACTCCAGTGAATGCCAAGCAAACATCACTGTTACTCAGATCTGACAACATCATGTCAGGCATGACTGCCTAGAACAGGTATTTGGTTATCCATCCATGGCTCTGCTTTGGGGGCCACTCAAGAATTTTCAGTTTTAATGTGAAGTTATCAGCTTTCCACTCATGAAAGAAGATAATAAAATCAGCATTCACACCAATTTTTGGAAGATTAAATGATGTAGCCTTAACAGATAAGTGGTATCCTGCATACTGTGTATTTTCCAAACCAGAGTTAGTGCCTAAAAAGTTGATTCCAGCTATTGTGATACTCAGGGCCTTGCTTATTGTATGTAAAGATCTCCACTTTAAAGAGCTGCTCTGGCATTGTGCTGTGCTGTCTGACAGTGTTGTCTTGTTTACTGTTTGTCACAATTAAAGAGAATGGTTTTATTGTGCACAGGACACCTGGCTCTCACTCTTACAGCACACACAGCTGCTTTTGCTCTCCTGCCTTGGGATGCTGCTGGCATTGCACAAAAAGCCATTGAAGCCCAAGTTTGAAATGGTCACCTCAAGCCCCAGGAGCTGAGGCCTCCAGAAATGAGGCTTGGCCTCACCCCTGCAGCCCTGGGTGCCACTGGAAGTTGTGCTCTCCAGCAAAGCAGCAGCAATTGAAATGCAAATCCAGACCAGAGGAAGGAAACAGAAAGCACTGCACCACAGGGCAAGGCTGGTGCAGCCAAACCACCCCAAAACAAACCCTGCACTCAACAGGGCTTCAGAGCACCTGCAGTGATGCAAAACTACTTCAGAGTTTCTCTGTATCAGTGGAAGTTCCTCATTTAAACACTCTCAAGTCACTGGGCTGAAAACAGCTGATGCACTCACAGCTCTGCCTTCCAGTACTCTTCACAAAGCTGCACCAAAATCAACCAGCTTGAACCAAAACTGTGCTCTGAGGCCAACAGTCTGATACATAACTTAATCCTAACTTTTTATGCCTCTAAACAAAAAAAGAGCAGAAATCCTAAACTCTTCAGAGTGGTATTTTATGAAACATCATTTTCCTACAAGTACCTTACTGGGAAGGCACAGATCACTAAGTTACAGCTGATGACAAACAGCTCTGGCCCCTAAAAATCTCATTTACATTTGGGCATTAAAAACTGGAAAAAGAAAAAGATATCATCATAATAATAACAGAAATAGGGCAATAAATAAATTAATAGGGTAAATAAGCCAATTTAAAAAACCTCCAAGACAACTAGTTACACTAAGATGACTTCAAGCTCTGAAAATATTCTAAACCAGAGAAAATGTTTCAGCCCACACAAAGATTCCTTCAGGCTTTCTCAACATCTTAATACTGCTGAGCTCAGCCAAATGCAGAAATCTCAGTTTAGGTCTGCTGAATTTTGCAAAGACTCTTGAAAGACGGTGAGGAAAATTCAATTTTAAGTTTTCCACCCGAGCTTTCCATGTCACTGCAAGGTAAAAGGTGTCATTGGTGCAAAGTGAAACTGCAGCTGCTGGAGTTGAAACCATGTTGCTTAATTTACCCTATAATCAAAGTTAATTACATAGGAAAGTGTTGCCTTTATAAGCCCTGCAAGTCTAGACAGAGATGATAAAACATTTACTGTCACTGGCCACTGACCAAAAAGGAAATGCAGCCACTCACCTTGATGTAAATGTTCTGAATTTCTACCAGCTCTTCCCCAAGTGGAACTACAATCTTTTCCACCTGTCTCTCGTGAGAATAAGGCTGGATTTCTGGAGAATCCTCAGCACACATCTCTATCTGGGCAATCAGCAAGTTGGAGATAACTTGTTGCACAGCCTGGTAGAGAAGCCACAAAAACAAAGTAACTATTTCCATATTTTAGCAGGGGTTACACAAAACTGGAAGAAAAAGGCACCCACTACCTATGATGAAAAGGGAAAGGAAGGTCAGGAAATAGAATCCTAGACTGGCTGGGGCTGGCAGGGAACTTTAAATCCCATTTCATTCCCAGCCCTGCCATGGCAGGGACACCTCCCACTGTCCCAGTGTCCAGCCTGGCCTGGGCACTGCCAGGGATCCAGGGGCAGCCACAGCTGTGCCAGGCCTGCCCACCCTCACAAATAAATAACATACCCTTTATAGCATGAGAAACACTAAATCTCATCAAGTAACGGATTGTAAAAAGATTCAGTCTCGATGTGGAATTCCTCAGGACCCTGCAGAGGCTTCAGGCAAAGGAACAGAGCTTGCACTTGATGATTTAAATCACAAAAGGAGCTTTGGCTCACCTTGGTGTCACTGCCTGGGGTGGCACTCAGGGCCAGGACCCGGAATTGATTTGTGTATTTGCTCAGTTCCCTCACAACCTAAGAACAGGAAAGCTTCATTAATACCCTTAAAGGAGATTATTTGCCTGTACAAACTACATCAATGAAAATACCCACTAAGTAGGAAAGGCTTAACAAAACACTCTAAAAATACTGAATCACAGAATGGTTTAGGTTGGAAGGGACCTTAAATCCCACCCAGAGCCACCCCTGCCATGGCAGGGACACCTCCCACTGTCCCAGGCTGCTCCAGGCCCAGTGTCCAACCTGGCCTGGGACACTTCCAAGGATGGGCATCCTGGAAATGTACCAAGAACAACCTGGGAAAATTATAAAATTATTTCTCACTTGATTTAACAAAAGTATTGACAGCCCACTAACTCAGGTGAGCTGCCAAAAAGTGAGTCTACAGAAAAACTAAAAAATGGAATTCATGGATGGTTAATCCTATGTAATCTGAACTCCACAAATATCCAGTAGATTTGTCCAGCATATCAAAGTAACTTCTCAGGTCACTTATTGCTCTCAGGTGATTGCATGCAACAAACTCTTGGCTGATGAACACAAACCCCAAATATAAAAAGAGATCTTGAACTGGCTGGTCTCTGCTAAAGAACTTTATAAAAATACTGGTTTTCAACATTGCCCAGCCAAATATATTTTTAAACTAAAATTACAATTTCAGGCAGGCAGTGAAAAAATACCTTACAGGTATTACTAATAAACAAGGCAATGACAACACACAGGAGTGCTGGGTCTCTTCCAAACAAAGGTAAGGACCTCAAGGACAATCTCCCCACATTGCAGTGATGCTTTAGGGAGATCCTGTCAGCAGTTCTGGGGAAGGTTTTGGTAACTGGCAGAGAAGAGTGGGGTGGCTCCAGCCCTACCTGGCAGTAGGCATGGTTGCCAAGGGCTTTGTGGGCTTCATCAATAACCAGACACTTGATGTCCAGAGCAGGACAGGTCCCACGAGAGAGGTCATTGACCATGATCTGAGGTGTGAGGAAAAACACCCTCCTGCTGTTCCAGAGCTGCCGGCGGTCCAGAGCCTGGGTTCCTCCTGGGGGTCAGAGAGACACCAGGGAAATGTTCTGCTGAGAACAAGTACAGCCCATGACCTGAGAGCAAGGGCTGGCAGACACACAAAATTATGGAACGGTTTGGGTTGGAAATGACCTTAAATCTCATCCAGTGCCATGGCAGGGACACGTCCCACTGTCCCAGGTGCTCCAGCCCCAGTGTCCAACCTGGCCTTGGGATCCAGGGGCAGCCAGAGCTGCTCTGGGCACCTGTGCCAGGGCTGCCCACCCTCACTGAATACAACGACTAGGAAGAGCTTTTTGCACTAAAAAATTAAATCCAGAACCATGGAAATCAAGGCTGGGAAGCTCAAGATGCCTCGTAGCTGCCCAATGCCATAAACATCGTTTAAAACACCGGTGGGAAAGATCTGGGGTTATGGGGTCAGTCATTAAGGATGCTGAATAAACTGCATAAGGAGGAATAAACTGCAGCTCAGGGGGCTGCAAAAACTTCATAAAAACGGGAAAGGAAAGCGACAAAGGAGGGAGGATCAGCTATGAAATGGATTAAAAGAGCCATTATTCTTTGGCTGAAGCATCGCGCAGAGCGCTCTGTGTGTGCAGAGACGCTGTGACCCACAGGGCTGCACCCCAGCGCTTCACCCTTTATACAGGCGAGCTGGGGTTTAACTACTGCCAGAGCAGCAGCCAGCCCTTCAAACACCTCTCACGTTTTGTTGTTTTTCCCTTGTGCTGTGGCTTTTTCCGAACACCTCGCCGCGCGGTGCAGCCGTACCTGTCATCTCCGCCATGTCCCGGGACGGGATGCCCATGACGCGGCCGCACGCCTCCATCTGCTGAGCCACCAGCGGCTTGGTGGGGGCGAGGAACAGCACCTTCCCCGAGGGGAACCAGCGGTAGAAGTTGTACATGACCACGGCGGCCACGAAAGTCTTGCCCAGCCCCGTGGGCAGGCACACCAGGGTGTTGGCCAGCAGCGCGGCGCCGGCCATGCGCTCCTGGTAGGGGCGCACGGGCAGGTTGGTGGGGTAGATCCAGATGGCGCCCGCCGCCTCGCTGAAGCCCCGCACCGGGCAGGGGTCGGCGGCGGCCGCGGCTGCCAGCAGCAGCTCGTCATCGCTGTCGCTGCCCGCGTTCCCGAGCTCGGCTCGGCCGCCGGGCGCCCGCCACACCTGGAGCAGAGTTTGCTGCCGGCCGCCGCTCATCCTGCCCCGCGCGCCGCCATCTTAGCCCTGCCTCAGAGCCGCCGCTTGAACCCGCCGCCGGGAGACGGGACCGCCTACCGGGCCCGGCCCTCCTCCTCCGGCCGTGCCCGGCCCTCCCCTTTCCCCGGCCGTGCCCCGCCGCTCCTCTCGCCCGCCGAGCCCGAGCCCGAGCCCGAGCCCGCCGCTGCTCCCGCTCAGGGCGGGCCCCCGGGCGGCGCCATTTTGTCCCTCCCTCAGCGCCCCTCCCCGCAATCCCCCCGCAGCTCGGCCGAGGCTGAAGGGGAGGATTCCAAGGCGGCTCCCCGACTCTCCCTTCTCTCCCGGCGTTCTCCCGACCCTCCCCTTCCCCCGGCGCTCTCCCGCCCCTCGCCCCGCCGGGCGGATCCCAGCCCTCCCCCCGGAGGAGGAGCGGGAGGCGGGTGGGAAGATGGCGGCGGCCGCGGGCCCGGCGCAGCCCTGGAGCGCCGAGGAGCTGCGGAGCGAGGCGCTGGCCAAGAAGGAGATCATCAAATTCCTGCAGGAGCACGCGGCGCAGGCGGTACAAACCAGCAGTTTGCGCTTTGGGGGAGGTTGGGTTCGGTTTCTGTTCTCCCCTCAACCTCTCCCGCGCGTGTCCCGCAGTTCCTGGCGGAGCACAAGCTGCTGGGGCAGGTGAAGAACGTGGCGAAGACCGCGAACAAGGAGCAGCTGATCGCGGCTTACACGCAGCTCTTCCACACGCAGGTGAGGCCCTGGGGCGGCGGGGCCGGGGCCGGGGCCGGGCAGGTGTGGGGATGGATGTGGGGATGGATGGCGGGATGGATGTGGGATGGATATGGGGTGGATATGGGATGGATGTGGGGTGGGGCAGGCTGTGGGAGATGGATTCAGGGATGGGAGGCTGTGGGGATGGGATGCTGGATGTGGGGATGGATATGGGGTGGGGCAGGCTGTGGGGATGGATTCAGGGATGGATTTAGGGATGGGGAGGCTGTGGGGATGGATATGGGATGGATGTGGGGTGGGGCAGGGTATGGGGATGGATTCAGGGATGGGAAGCTGTGGGGATGGATTCAGGGATGGATTCAGGGATGGGGCAGGCTGTGGGGATGGATATGGGGTGGATATGGGATGGATGTGGGGTGGGGCAGGCTGTGGGGATGGATTCAGGGATGGATTCAGGGATGGGGAGGCTGTGGGGATGGATTCAGGGATGGATTCAGGATGGGGCAGGCTGTGGGGATGGATTCAGGGGATGCAGGCTGTGGGGATGGATTCAGGGATGGATTCAGGGATGGATTCAGGGGATGGGGCAGGCTGTGGGGATGGATATGGGGTGGATTCATGGGGATGGATTCAGGGGTGGGGCAGGCTGTGGGGATGGATTCAGGGATGGATTCAGGGATGGGGCAGGCTGTGGGGATGGATTCAGGGATGGATTCAGGGATGGGGAGGCTGTGGGGATGGATTCAGGGATGGATTCAGGGATGGATTCAGGGATGGGCAGGCTGTGGGGATGGATTCAGGGATGGATTCAGGGATGGGGCAGGCTGTGGGGATGGCTTTGGCCCTCACCCTTCCCCTGGCAGCGTTTCAAGGGCACGGATGGCACTGAGAAGGTGGCAGAGAAGGCCAGGCCAGCCAAGGCAGAGGAGGCCAAGGGGAAGGCAGTGAAGGCTGAGGAGGCTGTGGAGGAGGTTGGTGTGATCCCTCACTCACGAGTTTCACTGGAAAATCAAATTACCTGGGTCACTTGTCTCGGGGTGGGGCTTGGGGGATCTCAGGAAAGGCTCTTCCCTC
The DNA here is from genome assembly GCA_034336665.1 of Luscinia megarhynchos. NCBI lineage: Eukaryota > Metazoa > Chordata > Aves > Passeriformes > Muscicapidae > Luscinia > Luscinia megarhynchos. Next base: position 60,328,266 of record CM067568.1, read on the forward strand.
CTCCAGAGGTGCTGGCACTGCCCAGGCTCCCCAGGGAATGGTGACATTCCTGAGGCTGCCAGAGCTCCAGGGGGTTGGACACCAGGGACACCCCTGTGGGATTGCTGGGGTCTGGGCAGGGACAGGGGCTGGGCTGGGTGATCCCTGAGGGTCCCTTCCAGCCCAGGAGATTCTGTGATTATGGTTACAGCAAGGTACCTGGTGCTACCCCACCTTAACCTTCAGCTGCATTTCCCCATTCCCCCCAGTGACATGAACACATCATTCACTAGCAGTGTCTTCTTTGACCTTCAAACTCAGTGGTTGTTCAGTCTTGGATATCTGAGACTGTTTAACTCACCAGTCACAACTCTTTTTATAACCCCAGGGGCCACCAAAGTACACAAAATCCATTTTGAAGAAGGGTGATAAAACCAACTTCCCCAAGAAAGGAGACACTGTGCACTGCTGGTACACGGGGAAGCTGCAGGATGGGACAGTCTTTGACACCAATATTCAGTCAGGTGAGGTTCTGGGTGCATCAGTGTGCAGATAAACTCCTGGGGCTGCTTGCAGTGCTCTGCAGGGAGTGACCTGGGCTGCTGCAGCAGCTGTGGGCAGGGGTTTGTCCCCTGGAAGGAGCATTGCTGACAAACAGCCTCATCATGGTGGTGCTGAGCTGCTGGAGCCTGATCCCAGATCTGATTTCCCACGAGGTAGCAAGGGCAGTATTTTAGGACTGGCTGGTGTCAGGTGACACCATCCTGGCAGCCCTGGCTCCTGCCATTGCAGGCCTGGGGAATGTGGAATGCAGGGACTCAGTCCCATGGGGAGGTTCTGCCTGCAGAACTCTGGCACCAGCAGTGTCCTGAATTTCTTGGAGTAAACACATCTTGGGGCCCTTCTGTGGTAAATCTTTAAATATGGAGGCCTGGAATGAGAGGAATTTGAATGCTCTGGTGTGCAGTATTCCCTGCTGGTGTTTTTTGTGACAGATCAGAGAGTTTAGGGGTAGGAAATGGTGCAATACTGGAAAGACTTTCCCAGCAATATTCCAGAGTCACTGGAACTAGAATTCCTCATACTTGTGTGTTCCCTGTGACTTTTCTTGGTTCCTTAATATGTCCATGGCTTGTACAGTCAGCTTGAGTAATTCAGGGATGAGTTTTTGGGTTTAAAAGATGCTTTGGTGCAGCTTGAACATTTAATGATGATTTTAGTGCACAGTGTTATTATTTTCCC